>JASANF010016542.1:0-34365 GCA_030248245.1 Trissonchulus sp. WLG1_4 | reverse complement strand
CTGATCTTTGGCGTGAACTTGAATATAAAAGTATTAATTTCACATGGCTTAATACAGTCACACTTAACTTTTGGAAAATAGACATTTAACGAAAGACATTTCTGAAGCTTTAAAACGCATGATACATACTTCAAATCACCTAACGTTAAGTTACCATTCTCGTCGTTTAGCCGTACAAAAAAATGCCAAGCACAAACTACCTTTAATCCAGCTTGTAACGTTTCAGGCGATTCCTGCAGCTACGTCGATTTGAATGCGCAGTCCGGTTCCAGCAGTGGCGCTCAGCGTAAATTCGATTATCACAGTGGCCGAATCGGAAATCTCGATACCTGGGAGTGAAATACCCTGGTTAGTAGGTTTATTAGATAATTAACTTAGAAAACAACTACCAGCATGTTCTGATCTCTTGATCTCTTAATCTCGCCCTTATCTTCTAGGTTACTGTTGTTTTGTGTAACGATCCGAATCCCGTTATGTGTTTTGCGCAATCAACTATAAGTTGAATTTAATGACACTTTATAGGAAGCTAAGATTTAATAAGGCTTGTATTGTCAAAACATACAGGAATATCCTTACAAGAACAGCATCGAATGACTCGAACCACCGTCTCCGCAACCCTGCGACTTACCATTTGAGCTACCGAACCAATGCTGAACTGTCGTTAATCAACAAACCTTTAAGTAGGTACCTAACCGACTTGTTCGATACCACAGCTTTATGTTTCAGCTGACGGAAGTAGCTACTACGCGGGCACAGAAGTGAATCGTGGGGAACGGGCCGTGCTGGAAGCCTCTGGGTTCCGCTCGACCCGGCGCTCGCCAGCTCAAGTTCAAAATCTGGGAGGCCACAGACCAGGTCTGGGTGAAGGTCTGCTTCAATTCACTCACTAACTGTCCCTGGAAACTCAACCGGGGCGTCAAGGTCAACGAGCGCGGATGGCTGGAGGCCAATGTCCCCGTCCCGGAGGGAACAGACAAGGTCAGTTGGGCTTGCCTAGCGGCCGTTTGCACCAACCTTATTTTTGAGTTATTCTTACCGCCGATTGCACCAAATAAGTTTAAGAATAAGAATAGGCTATTCCAGCATAAAATCGGAATAAACCCATTTTCCATTGCACCAAATAAGTTTAAGTATTAGATTAGAATAAAAATATAATCAGATTATTGAGCGTTGCACCAAATAAAGAATAGGAATAGCTGCTCCAGAATAGGCCATATTCTGGTATTAGCTATTCTTATTTGGTGCAATCGGCCGTTTTATTCTCTTGCTATTCACCATCTTACAATATTCAAAATTTATATTCAATTGATGGGGACTTGTTAAAGGGTGCCAGGAAACGGTGATAAAGAAATCTACATAATGAATACGTCTTTAGGGTTAAATGAGATTATACATTAGAATTAGGTTAGAGATATTCTATTTTGGTGCCAGCTAGTGTAGGTCATGCCCACTTGTCCGCAAGGGTGTCCGTGTATCACTATGAGCAAAAAGTTTGAGCAGCTTTTCGTTAGTCAGCAATTTTGTTTAAAATTACAGTTCAATAGTAATTAGGTTTAGTTTTAGTTTAGTGAATAGTAATTTAATAGGTAAGTGAGTCAAGTTTAGTTATGTTTTTCTAGTTGTTGTTGTTCTCATTATCGTTATCGTTCTTATCTTACAAAGTTTTGCATATAGTATGTTATAGTTGGCATAGGTATGCTACAAAACTTACACTACTTTACGATTAACAGTAATTATTTGAGAAAAACTAATGGACTTTTTTTAATCGATCTCTATTTGTATTTCAGGTCTATTTCGTGGCGGAGAATCTCGGTAACAACTTTTCCGCAGTTGGCATTGATCAAATCGAAATGTACGTCACAGACTCTTCTGGAAACGCAATTCCATGCTAACTTATTCCGCAAACATTTCTGCAAGAATATTGATTGTTGTACTGTTGGTCAACTGTTTTGCTTGTTCGTATATCATGTGCCATGTAATGTTGCCTTATTTGTACCATAATTGTCCACTACATTGCTGCAAAGTGATATGATTGCCTCAGTAAACGATATTAAGGTTACTACTTGTTTCATCATTTAGTTTTATCCGCCTACTTAGATACACTACTTACTTAGTTTTATTTAGAATAGCTTATGCCTACATACTTAAGTACCTACCTACCTACTTAGAGCTGCAAAATGTAGCTCATCCTTGTAAATGTGTACGTGTGTGCACACATTTGTCCTTGTTTTATTTCTAGAGTGAAATGTGCAATGGTTTGTGAAAGCGAGAGCATTTACGAAGAAGTATGACCATAGATGCACATAGGGTAGAAGTATGACCATACATGCCACCCACCCCCCCTCAGACATCCGGCACCCCCCCCTCAACCCCCCAAACCCCCTCTGATGGCCAAGAAAGTGCCCCAAAAATGCGTAAAAAGTTGAAAAATTGCAAAAAATATTCGCCTGTGGCGAAAAAAGTACCCCAAATATGAGTTGAACATCGAAAAATTCTGAAAAATTTTCGGCTGTCGCCAAAAATGGCCAAAACTAGGGACCACCCCTCCTTCCGCCAGGGGAGGGGGGCACCCCCCCTCCGCCGATTCGCCCCGTGCATCTCTGAGTATGACACTCTTACTTTATTTTTAGAGGCCGAAATGATGCTTTTACCGAAATAAGCCTGTTTATTTCGCAAATTGACAGACTGGAATATACGTAATGCATTCCAAAATAGAATTTAGCGGAATAGAAACACTGCACAGCTACATAAAACGTAAGGTAATGACACTTAGGGCCTTATCCAAAATTAGATTTAACGGATTAGATTTAAATTAATTTTGATAATAACGCAGCACAAAATGAAAATAGCCGTCTGAAATTTAGACCTACGTGGCTCACATACAGTACCTCGGTGTGTGCCAAGTTTCAATAAATTACGTTTAACTGACGCTGCGTTATTGACGAACTAAAGTTAAATCTAATCCGATAAATTCAATTTTGGATAAGACCCTTGGTTTTCTTGAAGATACGGCACAGTAACTGACACATTGCTAAAATGAAGCGTGCTACAGAATATGTAAGTCAAGGCCTAAGTTATTAGTCCTAGGACCTCAGTGCTCTAGATTTAAGTTTGAATGAAATACTGCTAGATTTATTGCTAGACTCAAATTATAGGGACGAGGCATCAGTACATAAATAAATAGTAGGGAAAGGAATACACGTAGGAAAAAAACACATCCGACCCACCCGACAGAGAATGAGAGATACATCGTATCAAGAGTATCGTATCTACAAGCTAGCCAGTCGTAACTAAACAGTATAGATAAAGAGTATTAGTAGTTACTACAGAGACTTAAGCCCGGTTCATACTTGTCCTTAAGGACACAGGGACAGGAATAAGGACAAATTTTGGCTAGCTGCTGTGACAATTTGACGCAAGCGTTTCGGCTAAATTTTTGCACACGATCTGCAAGTGACCCCAGCAGTACTCATGCGAAAAGTTGGCTTATTTGGCCAGGCAGTTTTCTTGGAATCGCTTAAGGACAAAACGATAGGGACAAGGATAAGGACGAGTATGAACCGGGCTTTAGGGGTCATACGTATAAGTACGAAATAGATTGAGCGTGTCACATTTGGAGATGCAACTACAGTTATGTACCACGTCATACACCCATGCTCGATATTTCTACTTTGTGAGGCCCTGGCGGTTGTCGGTTTCTTTTATTACCTAGTCTGTATTTTTCCTTTTGTCCTGCTTCAAAGGAAAAAGTTTGACCAGTTAATTGTTGCAAAGATAAGCTGGTGATTGCTTAGTAGCCGCCTTGAATATATTCCTGGTAGAACACATATCTTTTTACCTAGTACAATTACCTTTTTGCCTCAAAAACAATTTATACAGTATAAGTGTGCTGATATAACCGCAACACATGACTGATTTACACTCAGTTACAGTTAAAATAAAATAATTCCAAAATGGCACATTTCCTTTAAGAGCTCATCAAAAGTTTTTGTTTAATTTTTGTTGAGTTGTTTTTTTATGTTTTCTCAATATTACCACTCGAGATTTCTGGTCGAAGGCCAGATTCTGTGTGTTTCGGATACTCCTAATGTCGATTTATTAGTGTATAAGATCAGATTGTGGCATGATTATTTCAAAATTTTGTCGGCTGAACGGACATATACGTCTGTAAGTATGAATCGATCCTAATCAAGGATTGTTCTCTTGTTCTGTGCATTTTATTTTTGTGTTGATGCCGCTGCATAAGAGTCGCTAAGTCGTGAGATCATCTGCAATGCCTGCGAGTATTAATGTCCTGCTGACCTTTTTGGGAACTTATGATAATTGTTTGGCCGCTAAGACTGACTCAGTCCCAACAGGCCATTGTAGCGGAGATCAGTCATTTTTGCTGTCACTTCAGCACATGTCACGAGTCTACTGTCTGGTCCCCACATTTTTGTTCCAACTGCCTTCTGTCTCATTTTGTTACATTGGCTCTGTTTAAAGGCAAATTCCTAAATTCATGCTCAACTGTGAGCCACTCTGCTATTAGGAGTAGGGTAAAAAGTTAAACTTTAACTTAAACTGAAATTAGAAAAGTTAGGCGTCTTAATTTAACTTTAACTTTAACTCCAAAAAAAGTTAGAGGTCTTACTTTAACTTTAACTTTAACTTAAATTAAAACACCCTTACTTTAACTTTAAATTAAAGTTATTTTAAAAAAGTCATAGGTATAAAAGTCATTGATTTTTCGCTTACTTTAACTTTAACTTAAATTTGAAGCAATGGCCTTTACTTTAACTTTAACTTTAACTTAAAATGAAAATGGTTTGACTTTTTTGCCCGAGGAGTACATAGAAGTATTGTGCATGCTGCGTCCTATTTTGACTTGTGTCTATTAAACATGCATTATTTAATCATACATAACTTGACGTGGTCGTTTTTCCTTTCCAGTTAATTTTCCAGAATGGCGGTCATGTAAAAATTTGAAAAATAAAAAATATATATCCGCTTTAATGACCGCTTTCATGTTTCTAGTGGAATATTAATCTCCAATAGTTGCACTCAGCCATGCTTATTTTTCAGTGTGGGAAACAATTCCACTACTTATGCCAATGTGCTTGGCAAAATCATAGTTTAGAATTAATGTTGCTGTCGTATTTTACAATAAATAAGCCATGGTCCCATTTCGTTACTGGATTATATACATAGATTTGAGTACACTAATTTTAGTCTGAAGTTTGAGAATGTCTATCTAAGCGAATTAAAATTGGTCAGCTGCTTATATTTAGTTCAAACTTAAGATCAGCGTTAGTTAGTCGCGTAAAATTAATCAAGTACTCAATCAATCAATCATTAATCAAGTTTATCTAAATCAGGGCATATAATGTTAATGTTATATGCATACATATTACATATATGCTCAAGAAAGACATTTTACATAGGTATTACCTGTATGACTGAAAACCGTTTTATCAGGCTGCAAATGATTCTGTCATTTTCCCACTGGGTACAGCTGACCAAAGTTTATCCTTGTCTTTAACCTTGTGTTCTTACGGACGCCTAATGCCGAAACAACTCTTTTTTAGTTAAAAAAGGTTTATTATTAGTAGCGAACTGGAACTTTTTGTCGTGTACTGTACCTGTCTAAAGTCTGTCACTTGTCTCAGTAACTCAGCGGAAGTAACTTTTTATTTTTGCCTACTGCTTGTTTGTGCGGCCAAGCGACAGATGAATTAATAACAGTTCATAAGGTTTATTTTTTATCAACGGATGACTGTGGCTTCAAAAACTAAAGGACTGGTTTGGAGCATAAAGCTACATTTGAAAGTAATGTATTACTGTAATTGTATTCGTCATGAACACCTATTTTTTGCTAATTTCTAATCAAACTCTAACTGATCCGGACTTAAACAAAACTTTGTACTGATATTCGGGTAATTCGCACTGAATTAATTATAAGTTAAAGTTGAATTCATTATTCATTAAAATGTAAGACAATATTGTTATTAATATTTAAACAAGTCTAGTGCGTCTAGTTCGTCCAAAAACGTGAATCGTGAAGTGATATTACTTAGTATTTCGCTCACATAAACTACTAATTTCAAGCAAGCCCACACTGGTTGGAAATAAATTGCATATTTCAACTCGCTCAGTCTATTTTGTTCGATATGTTATTCCTAAACCTCGGACGTAAATAGTGACAGTCCGTTTAGCCCGTTAAAATAAATTAGTACTAGGTGACGCAAACAAGTGTTATCACTGATTTCCAACCATTTTTTTTCGGAGACGGACACAGACAAGTAAGAAGACGGCTGACGGTCGTACAAATTCTTCCGCCATAAAAAATGTTTGTGCGTGTTTTGCGTACATTTTTGTTTTATATTAAAACTAGCGATTTGTGCTTGGCTTGGTTTTCTGAATACCTTAGCTTGTATCCTGAAAAATGTAAATTTCATACTTGTCGCGCAATTCTATCTCTATTTGCGTGCGAGTGTAACTCTGACGCAACAGCAGAAACTGAAACTTCGTGAATACCCCCTGTGACCTGCTCAGAAAATTTAGAACTTTGTCACCGACAATATGTATATATATCCCCACCAGTATATTTCACCAGTATCATCCATCAATTAAAATTCAGTGCATTCATTCATTCATTTATCAATTCGGCATTTATATCCCCGAGGCAGCCCCTAACCTAGTATTTTTGTGCCATTTTCTTTCCATACGTATTTACCTGCTTCTTATGCTTTTTTTACCACAGGTTCTGTCGGACATTTTTCATAGGTGCACGATAATTTAGTCGGGACAGGATAAGTGTTTTTTCCAATCAATGTGTTTACAGTCTGACTATTAATGATCAATGAGTGCAAGATTAAATTTGCTGAATGCGGCAGGATTTTTTAATGATTTAAAACTGGGTGTTTAATTGACATACATATTTATTAATTACTTTATGAACATGGCCCGCCTACTAAATTCTGATGACCTTGAAATTTCTTTAATTTGCAGAAACTTGGGTTACTTCTTTTGCATAAACTGGAATCCAGGTGTCACGGGCAAAAGTGTCCCCCCAAAAAAGTGTCCCCCCGGACACTTTTGCCTAGTCAAGAGTGTCCCCCCGGACACTTTTGCCTAGTCAAGAGTGTCCCCCCGGACACTTTTGACTAGGCAAATGTGTCCCTCGGACAGTTTTGACTAGGCAAAAGTGTCCGGGGAGACAGTTTTGACTAGGTAAAAGTGTCCTACCTTAGGCAAAAGTGTCCCCCCTTAGTTTACGCTTAGCTGCACATTCAAAATCGTGTTTTGAATATACGCAGCGGTAGTTCTCACAAACTTACATCCAGCTCTCCAGTTTTCGCCACAAGTTTAGTTTTTTTTGTCACGCCCAGAAGGTGTGCGAGCACAGGGTGGTGCACTGATTCACCTCTTCCTTGTGTTGAAGTTATACCAGGCTACGAGTAGTAACTTCAATACAAGAGTATTCCTAAGCTACCAAATAGGGGGGAGTTAATATTTGTTACTTATACTTACTATATACATAGTATTAGGGGTATTTAAGGATAAGTTTAGGGCGAGTTTTGAGACCTGACTTCCGATCCCGCTAACGGGGTTACCGCAAGCGGGGTACAGTCGTGAGTGTCCCAGTTTAATATTTTAATAAAATATTTTATTTAGTTGTAGGTAGTAGTTTGCCGCTTTAGTCGCTGTAGTGATAGTAGTTGCTGCTGCTGTAGTCGTTGTAGTCGTGTTGTAGTGGTAACAGTTGGTAGACGTAGCTGCTGCTTTAGTCGATGTAGTGGTAGTAGTTGGTGGTAGTTTCTACTGCTTCCGTCGTTGTAATGGTAGTAGTTGTTTAGTAGTTGCTGCTGCTTTAGCCGTTGTAGTGTCAGAGGTGGTAATAGGTGCTGCTGCTTTAGTAGGTAATCGTAGTAGTAGTCGTAGCTCTAGAAACAGCAGCAGTAACAGCTGTAGTAGTACCAGTAGTAGCTGCAGTGGTGGTTGTCGTCGTCGTAGCTCTAGCAGCTGTCGTAGCCCCAGCAGCAGCAGTAGTAGTAGAACTAGTTGTGCATGTGGTAAATGGTATGTAGTAGTGGTAATCGTAGCTGTAGCAGCAGCAGCAGTACCAGTAGTAACTGTGGTAGCGGTAGTCGTAGCTGCAGCAGCGGTAGTGGTCGTGGTAGACGTAGTGGTAGTAGTGCTGTAGTTGTAGTTAGTAGTTGCAGCAGCACTACCTGTAGATATGGCAGCATGACTGCTAGTACGTTGGTGTTGTAGTTTCATAATTTATTGTAGTAGCAGTAGTGGTAGCTGTAGATAGTAGTAGTAGTAGGTAGTGGTTGCTGCATCTTTGGTTGCTGCAACAGTTGAAGTAGTGGTAGCTGTAGTAACCGCAGTCGTTGTGGTAGTAGAGTAGTAGTGTGACAGCACATTCGGAGTCGCTTCAGGGTCGTATTAGCAGCGGACTTGTAGTGGTGTGGTAGCAGAGTAGTTGTTGCAACGGTCTTGTACTGGTAGCTACGTACATAGGTCCTGGTGGCATCAGACTTGTAGTTCCAGCTGAGTAGTAATGACTGCTTCGTCGTAATGGCAGCAGATTTGCAGTGGTACCTTTATAGGTCGTAGTGTCATCACACTTGTGGTGGCTACAGCGTCGCAGTGTCATTAGACTTGTAGTGGCGTCAGAGTAGTGGTGGCTGCAGCGTCGTAGTGGAAACTATGTCTGTAGGTCCAGTGGCATTAGACTTGTAGTGGTGGCTGCAGCGTCGTAGTGACAGCTAGTAGGTCGTAGTAGCATTAGACTTGTAGTGGCGGCGGAGTAGTGGTGGCTGCAACGTAGTAGTTGATCTTGTATGCACTGCAGGTGTTGTAGTCTGAGTTGTAGTTGTAGTCGAAGATGAAGCTGTATGTGTTTCTGGAGATGTTGCTGTAGTTGTAGACGCAGCTAGTAGTAGTTGTAGCAGGGCCGTATGTGTTGCTGGTGCTAGATAGATGGTAGTAGACTGGTGTACTACGGGTGGGCTGAGCAACTACGACTAAATTCATCAAGGATTTTCTGATAAGTTTGGAACTGTTTTTTTGACTGATTTTGGGTTTGAGTTTTAGGTTTTTTAGTAAAATTTGTAATTAGAAGGTCTTAAAATTAGTTGCACACCAAAAGGGATTTAAACAGCTTTTGATTACATAAGTTCAGAAAAGTTCAGTCCGACAAACTGTGAATTATGTTGATTATGTACGCCGGATCGAATGTCAAATTTCGAGGACAATTCGTTAAGACTACATTGAGGCAGATTCGATTGAACTAGAAAATAAATTGTGATTCAATTTAGATAAGACATCAACTAAGCACACAGGTGGTGGTTCCTAGTTTGGCATATGCATGCATGTATTTAACAATATTTTGAGTTGAGCTACAGGACTGATTCACCGATCTAAATCGACGATCGAACGATCGAAAATTGATCCAACCCACATCAATAAATTACATATGGGCACATTTTTCTGACCAGATTGGGATCAATATTTCGCGCAAAGCTCTGCCGGTTGTTAGATGCTGGATGCAAATAAATCGGTATTGTTGCTCAAAAAAGTTTATCGCGGGATTCAGGTCTACGACCATGATTCACAAGAATCGAAAACCTTTTATATCTTCACAAAGACAAAAAAAAATCAGCGACGGATTTAGAGCAGTCAAGCTACTTTAGTAAAAACGGTATAGATTTCCAAAGAAAATTTTAACTGAATAACTGGTATAGGTATAACGTCCGCCATTGTGGTCTGTCAAGGTATGGTTGAACGTTAATTTGGTAAAATTAACACTGAAAAGAGTCAAGATCGTATGCTGTTGACCTCGAGTCAGGTAGAATGAGAAGGTCGGAGTAGGGATTTTCTAGTTTCAGATTTTCCGGGTTGGTTCAGAGTGAAAATTGTGACTTTTTAAATTTTTTAAGTTTGATAATTCCAAGAACTGCACGTCAGAACTTTGAAATGACATCGGAAAGGGAATGAGCTGACTTATTTTTCTTTATCCCATGACCGAGTCTGTTTGAACATTTACCCTGACCGGTTCAGGCCAAACCGTTTGAAATCTAATTAAAAGAACTAAAACAGTACACTGTATATTGATTGCTGTCAAATTGCATCTAGATAAGTTTTGCTGTTTACTGTTTGATTCACTAAACACAATAATAATACATAATCAATCATTTCACACCTAATAAACTACAGCAACACACAGTATGTATATACTTCTGACTTTGCTATTAATTGATAGCTCTTCTTTTTACTACGCTGCTGTTACTACGCCTGCTACGACTACTTCTACAAGTCCGACTACTACTACAACTACTACTGTGACTACAACTTACACTGCTGACTGCTGCGGTCTGTTGCTGCTGCTACTACTATGACTGCTGCTGTTACTACGCCTGCTACTACTACTTCTCAAAGTTCGACTACTACTACAACTACTACTGTGACTACAACATCTACTGCTAACTGCTGCGGTCTGCTGCTCCTGCTACCACAATGGCGGCTGCTGTTACTACGACGACTACTACCACTACTACAAGTCCGACTACGACTACAACTACTACTGCGACTAAAACTTTGACTGCTGACTGCTGCAGTTAGTATGCTGCTGCAACCACGACTGCTGCCGTCACTGTTTCTACAACAACGACGACTACTGCTGTTCGTATGCTGCTGCTACTACGACTGCTACTACGAATACTACTCTTACAACTACAACTGCTACTACAACTACAGCTACTACAACGATTGCTGCTGGAAATACGACTGCTGCTGCCGTGGCGACGACTACTAAGACGACTACTGCTATTGCGACTTACTGCTACGACTGGTGCTACAACGGCTGCTGCCAATGCGACTGTTCCTGCAACAGCTGCTCCTACAACTGCTGATTGCTACTTCAACGGCTGCAACTACGACTAGGAGTATTATAACTGTTACCAGCTACGACTACTACTACTACTACTACAATAGTATTTGGCGTCCAGACGCCAAATATTACTTACTACTACGACAGCTACTACTCGCACTGCTGCTGCTGGAGCTACGACTGCTGCTGCTATTACAGCTACAACTACACCTACTACCTCTGCCAAAGCTGGTACTACATACTACTGCTGCTGCAGCATCTACGACTACTACTACTACCACATCCACAACTAGTTCTACTACTGCTGCTGCTGGGGCTCGACTGCTGCTAGAGCTACGACGACGACAACCACTACTGCAGCTACTACTGATACTACTACTGCTGTTACTGGACCTGCGACTGCTGCTGTTTCTATTACAACAGCAACAGCACCTATTACCACCAACTATCACTACAACGGCTAAAGCAGCAGCAACTACTATAACAACTACTACCACTACAACGACGGAAGCAGTAGAAACTACCACCAACTACTACCACTACAACGACTACGACAATTACAGCAGCAGCAACTACTACCACTACAACGACTAAAGCGGCAAACTACGTACAACGAAATAAAATATTTTATTAACATATTAAACTGGGACACTCACGACTGTACCCCGCTTGCGGTAACCCCGCTAGCGGGATCGGAAGTCAGGTCTCAAAACTCGCCCTAAACTAATCCTTAAATACCCCTATTACTATGTATATAGTAAGTAACAAATATTAACTCCCCCCATTCGGTAGCTTAGGAATACTCTTGTATTGAAGTTACTACTCGTAGCCTGGTATAACTTCAACACAAGGAAGAGGTGAATCTGTGCGCAAAAAAGTGCTCGACCACCTTTGGGCGTAAAAAAAAATAGATGGTAGTAGTTGTAGTGGCAGTGATTATAGTAAGTAGCAGCCGTAGTAACTGCAGTCGGATTACATAGCCACGGCTGTACGTCAGTAGCTGTTGCAGCAGTTGTTGGCAGCAGTCATGTTTGTAGTAACCCGAAATAAAGGACACGCTAGGGCATATAAATTTATTTAAAAATGAAGTATAGCTCGGAAAAAGGATCTGATTTCAAAATTTAAATTTACAACAGCATTTTTGTCAAGTACGATCCCAACATTTCTGATAAAATTTAAAATAAAGATATAGTAATTTTCCGGTTAGTTAGTAGCAAAGGTGCAATAGAACAATAGAAATTTAGTTGCGCAAAGTGTCTTACTCTTAACAAAACATCGATTGAAATTTTTCCTAGTGCAAACTACGAAGATGGTTGACTAAATCTAAAACTCTGGTGTTATAAAAATTTAAGAGCTTCTACTCAGTAGTCAGAAGATTGTAAGTAGTTTTGCGGAACTTTCAATTAGTTTCAAAGTTCTTACCGGAATCCTTGTTTTTAATACCAAACATACATTACCCCTGAATCTCTAGGATGATGCCAAACACCGATTAGGATTTCTGACCCCATGTATTTATTCGTTCGGGAAAACTTGCACTTTGTGATTCAGTGGCCAAGACGAAAGTCGTATGTAGCTGCTTGAAGTCCACGCTGATAGTGGCCTCTGCCTCAGGTCCATATGTCTGACGCGCTCTTTGGGTGGTCCCAGTACAAAGATCCGGAACAGGTTCTCCATCACAAAGGGCAAAAATTCTTTTTCTTTTCTTCTGAGGAACTTTAGCTCACATCACCAGTTTAGTTTTCTCAATGCACTAAGTTTTTATTAGTTCTGTGCAGTTAGAATCGGATGAACGGACAGCGAAGCGGACAGAACACTTTAGCTTTTAGTCCATTCAGCCGCATATCCGTTTGCCCTTAGACCGTATGTCAGGTTATCCTAACTAAATGGCGCAGTTTCACTCAATCTATCCGTATATATGTATGTATGTCCGGTAAAGTTAACTCCAGTTCAACTGTGCCGAATGTCTTTAAGGACAAAATACGGACAAGAGGACTTAAAGAATGAATTTTATATAAGTATGATTTGAAAAAACGGACGAAACTGTTTTCGTGTGGGCTATGTCCGTTTGTCCGTATGCCATAGCCATACTGAAGTATGAAACCCTATTAAGGTTAAATAGTTACGCATGTTGTTAAAAGTTGTTTAAAAAAATTTTAAGTTGAAAACTAATGTGTATAGGTTTTGAAAATATAGTTATTTTGCGAGTTTGCCGTTTCGTTGTACATATTGGACTGGGCCACTTGATTTTAGCACCAAAAGTGTAAAGCCTAGTTCATAGTAGTACGGAACTGTCCGTAGTTGTCCGTGTCCGAGCCCGTGTCCGTGTCCGTAAGCTTGTCCGTAACATTTGTCCGTGTCCGTGTCCGCAGCAGCATTAATTCATACTTCTACGGACACTCTACGGACACTGAGTAAGCATAATAAAATAACGCCTACACATTCTGCTGTGTACCAAGCGTGTAAAAATGCAAGCTTGGAAAAATCAATAAAAACGTTATAAAGCACACTAAAATGAAGCTACTGAGCTGAAATTACGACAAATTTAACAAAACTTTGCAATGCGCGGAGCAATTTTATGTACACGCACCTACACGTGACTATAAAGGCTATAATCTGATTGGCTAATTCCTTACGGACCGGACAAAAGTTGAACTGAATTCAACTTGCCTTCCGGACATCCGGACAGCCTTTACGGACACTCACGGACAAGTTCTTACCGACATCCGGACAACTGTGAATCAAACTACTCTTACGGACACGGACACGGACTCGGACACGGACAGCCCTTACGGACAACTATGAACCGGGCTTAAGGTGGCGCTCTAAATAACCGACTTTGGGCGATCAACTTTTTCACGTAAGTTTTTGTTAATAAACTCAAGAAGAAAAGTTATTGCAAATTAAATTAGCTTTCATTTTATGTATATAACGTCCAATTTGGTTCAACTTGAATTTTTAACCTATTTTTCAATGGGAAAAAATCTTTAAATCGATATACCCAAATCGAAAGCTTCCATTCGCCGGCCATGTTTCACAGGCGTAGAGAAGCACAGGCAGAACGCACGAATCCAGTATTCTAATTTTGGCCTTCAGGTTTATGCCATGTTTTCTCCAGACAGTTTTCTCAAACGATGTAAAGACGTTTCTTGCCCTGGCAATACGACGTTGGATCTCAGCAGAGATGTCACCAGTGCTGTTTATAGTAGATCCGAGATAACAGAAGGATTCGACCGCTTCGAGATCTTCACCGTAGCAAATCAGTGGTGGCTGTGGGCAATGGCTGTATAGATTTTGGTTTTGCCTGTATTGATAACAAGTCTCACTCTTGTAGCGGCTGTACTTATTTCATTTATGAAAGTTTGCAGCTCCGCTGAGTTCTCACCACATACAGCAATATCGTCCGCATAGTCCAAATCGGATACGTTAGCTCCGTGCATAAATACCGCAGCATTTCCAGCTTTCTGTGATGCCGTGCGCATTATCCAGTCAATGAAGAAGTTGAACAGTAGCGGTGAGAGCGGGGATCCTTGCCGAACTCCAGTCGATATTCCGAATTCTCTGGAGGAAACACCGTGTGCCCGCACTCGAGATCGTGTCTGGTAGTATAGTAGTCGAATAATGCGGATCAGCTTGTCCGGAACGCCCTCCGCGGTCAGTATAGACCACAAGCTCATTCGGTTTCCAGAATGAGAATTTATTTATTTCTAATTTTGAAATCATTCTTGTCAAAATTTTTGGTGCTATTCTTTTGTGTATAGTATTTATATATGCTTTTGCAGTTTTTCAGACGGTGTATCGGTCATGGCTGGGTTTCACGGACCACTCTTAATTACTATATTTTGGGGATTAATTTGCTTCCAAATTGCTTACACCGGAACAATTATTTCATTCAGTCAGTATTGTAAAATTTGTTCTTGTTGTTAGGAAAAAAATCTTGACTCTTTCAGTCTATGTAAAAAACGCATTGTTTAAATTTAGTTATATGGACTTAGGTATATTATATTTGATTAGTACGACGTAAGGTTACGGTACCACACACTTTATAGGGGTCTTAAGTTAAATAATACTGGCAGATCGATCCTAAATATGGGCACTTTGGCAGTAGTTTCCTAAATATTAGCAGCCAGTAGCATCTTAATATCATAATTATTCCTATTTATGTAACTTAACATCTTGTGTACACGGCGTTGAGGCTGCCGCGTAAAAATGTGTGTTTAAACTTTACTATAAATGACGATTTCAATCAACATAGCACAGCAGCCACACCAGGGCAACTATAGTGAACTACAGCCACAGCGGCGATCACTGGCGTACCGAAGTGTGAATGCTCAAAATTGCTGTACCAAGATCTTTTATTTAAACAGACAAATTGTGGTAGTTTCAAAAAATTGTGCTATATGTTTTTCGATGTTTTTTCTTTGAAAAATTCCCAAGAACAGCGTAGAAGTTAAAAGATGGAGTCTCAAGTTCAGAAATACATACACAAAAGCTAAAAAAACAGTCAGCGAAAGCAGAGCGAACCTATAGGTCCAATTAAATAAAATCCACAAAACTGTTTTGAATGTTTCAGCGGATTCAGATCAATTGCAAAAGCAGGATCTAATGAGGGGTCGAAACGACGCGGGCAGCTCCGAAATGACCGGTGACTTAACCACATTGTGTCGAGTGTTTCTCGGGCGGCGAAAACAGCAAAGGAGTGGCGCGCTAAATGACCCTCTCAGCAAACGAATGCTGCAATTGTGTCGTTTATATGCTCTTAACAGATGATTTGTGCAACTCAAAATTTTATTCTAGAACAGTTTCACACACAAAGTATTACTGCATCATCTTACTGCTGCAATAAAGCGACTGTAAAGTGTGGACAATGATTTGAAAAATTTAGTGGACGGTTATTTTCGCGTCCTCACATTTTTATTCTCACGTCCCCAGAAATTAATTTTGAGTTCTGAATACTGTCGTACGCACATTCTAATTTGTCAATTAAGAGCGCTTTGTTTTCTTAGTTCGAAATGCCTTTCTGCTACCTCTTGGTTCATTATGGGACTGACAAGCATCACAACACTGAGTATAAAACAACAAAAATACCTAAAAATTATAAATTGATGTTGATAATAGCTGATAACTTGCTCATGTTTTTTGTAACTGATTTATGCTTTTCAGCGCGACAAAAAAATAACATTGATAATAGATTAAGCAAGCATAAATGTAATATTAGTAGAGTTGCAAACAAAAAAGTAAAATACTTTGTTAATTTTAATTGAGTTAAAGAAGACTAGTATGCGGTTATATGGTTTTGACCTTTTGACCTGTCATATATAAACGACACAATGGACCAACAAAGAGCACGTCACATAAGACTTGTTTATGACCTCAATTGGTCAAGATTGAACAATTAGTATCACGGGGAGGTGCAAATAAATTGTTGGGGACGCGTGAATCACTTTCTGGAAACGTGAATATAATTGGCGAAATTCAACCAATGGCATCTGGTTTGTTAAAAAACAGGTACTAAGCTACGACAAATAATCAACAAGCCCAATCTGCGGCAAAAGCTTCAGTAAGCGTTAAGCATTTTTTCTGTCGCTACCACAGTAGCGACAGGACCTTACATTTGATTTGCCCTAGCGAATTGCACGTCTTACGTGTATTCCCTTGGACAAATTGTGTGTGTGTGTGTGTGTCTGTGTGTAAACGTACCATTATGTGTGATCGTGTTTTGTGTGTGTGTCTGTGTGTAAACGTACCATTATGTGTGATCGTGTTTTGTGTGTGTGTTTGTGTGTAAACGTACCATTATGTGTGATCGTGTTTTGTGTGTGAGCTGGCCTGAACGGCCAGCCAGCTAGCTTCTTTTGTTGTAGCTAACCTATTTTGGGTTACTGTAGGTGAAATGTTTTTTATGTTGTTTCTCAAAAGAGTAAACATGAAACAATTTTTATTACCGATTTTATTTCTGTTAAAGAAGGGGTTGAAAAAATTAATTACACTTTTTTAAGGAAACTCCTAAAAAGAGCAAAGTTCCTGGTTTCGTCGTAAAACCTTATGGTCGGGGGCACACATGAACATGGGGTCTACATGGAGCAAGTTCCCTTCAGATTTGAGATTTCGGGATACCCCCTGAGATTTGACCCATCAGGACGAGCCCCCTCTTAATGCTAAAAAAAGGTGCCAGAAAACTCAAAAATTGCCTCAAGATTGCTGTAAATTGCTTTAAATCTGAGCACAACGCAAAACACTTATATCCCATTTTTCCAAAAAATTAGGCAAAAATTTGAACATTTTTGCGTTGTCATTTCAAGCCCTCGAAACGTTGGGATAAGTCCCCCCTATAATTGCGAAAAATTTGGAACACCCTCCTGACAGGGGCCTCTTTGCTCCTGTAACACGCATGATAGGGACTAAACCACAAAATACAGGGTTGTATATGCAGGCTTAAACGTGCTTAAAAAATGCACGTCTGCAATCAGCAACCGCTGGAAAAGTTATGGTCAATTCTTAACTAATTTTCGGGGCGCGTTTTTGGTCCCAGCCGGTAAATGTTTGCGATTATTTAATTTTGTACTCAATTTGGTTCAAATTTTTGGCCATAAGAAAGGGGTGTGGGGGTTGAGAAAGGGATCCTGCCTGTATCTTTATACCCCCATTCCCCCCTATGGGCATCTACGACATGGACGCCCACATAAGAATGTGCTTCTTGCTTGAGACAAGGGTACTGATCAAGTTTTGTTGCAGCGCACCGCTTCTATCTCCTTCTTTTTTTAAAAAAAACAAATAATTTTATTTTTGCAACAATTATTATTCTGGTACATAGCTTTGAAAGTTAATAAACGAACGATAAATTAAAAGTAATTAACTATGCATAAATTTTTTACTTATCAAGGAATTTCATTACAGTAGCATACCTAAATGAAAAGGCATAAATTCAACAATAGTTCTCCAGTAATGCCAAAATACCTGTCCAGAGTAGTTAAAAATTGGTGTGAGCAACTTCCTTAGAAGTAAATTCTTCCAACTAATTTACACCACTGACTACGATTCGCACTGTGCGGACTGCAGACTAGCTGGTCGTGGCGTGTCTATGGGTCAGAACTCAATAAATTTTGCATAAAATTGCTGCTTGTTTCAAGTAAATTGACCAGAGGTCATTTAAAACCTGTTGTGCAGCGGTATCTCGTTATACGGTAAGCCTTCCTGGGGCTGGAGCTTAAATTGGCTTTTATCGCCTTCAGATAAAATATTGCATAAAATATTGCACCTTTCTTAAACTTTGAATTAAGTTGTTTGGTAAGTAAAATTTTTTGTGTAAATTTATAAACCAGGGACACAGAAGGTTGGTACAAAATGCAATCAAAGTAACACAAGTGCGTCTCCTGAGGAAGAAAAATATATTTATGATTTATGTTAACTAGACAAATTTTCAATAATTGGTGAAATGAATTATTAAAAACTGCAATGTTGATTCAAAAAAAGGCGACCGAAACCCGGGATCGAACCAAGAACATTTAGATCTATAGTCTAACGCTTTCCCAACTGAGCTATTTTGGCTACGATACACGATAGATAAAAATCTTTAACAACAATCTATTTACAAAAAAAATCTGATGCTCAGTTTGTAGTTTTCGTTCAATGTTTAGGTTAACATACATATAAAATTTTTTTGTTGTAAAAAAATGTATTTTGAACTCTATTCGCAATTTAGGGTAAATCGGGGTAAAACGGTCACTTGGTGTAATACGGTGACTTTTGAATTTGACCGCCTGAATACTGCGAACCAATCAACAAAACGGATTGGTTCTTTGCAAAAAAATACCTCAGCTATCATAGATATGACTGTCAAAATTCTGTACTAAACTGTGAAATATAAGCAATTTAAATCTATGACGCGTAAATTTACTTCGAGTTAGTGAGTTTGGGCAAAATTTCACGTCGGAAAAAATGTCAAGTTTGACAGGTTGAATACTCTACTATAAGTAAGTAAGCTATTGCTATTGTTTTTACACTGTTAGAAACACAGGTTACTGGACTATACGTGACGTAAATTTTAAACCGGAGAAGTTAGTTAATTATGAGTTATTAATACCCAACGCAGGTACCGTACAACCCTAAATTGACCATAATACCAGATAATGTTTGGCGATTAACAACTTTTGTTTTACAAAGAGTATTAACTTTATACTTGACAAGTGTGCAGGTCTTAGGCACTAGTATTGATGCTGTAAAAATGAGCTATCTACTTATTACCAGTAAAAAGTTATATGGCGGTTCGGATAATATGGTAAAATAGGGACGAATTTCTGCCCATATTACCCCGTTTTACCCTAAGTTGTTAAGTTTAATATCACAACTTCTGTTCAGTAATAATGATTGATCACACAAATCCTCAAACTGTCACGACAAAATCAACGATAGTGTTTTATAGGTAACAACACATTTATTCAAACTCCTATGAGAGCTGGTTGGCTTAGACGGTAGCGCGTTCGAGTTAAAATCTGATCCCAGAGAGTTCGATTCCGTCCTTCACTTTTTTTGCGTTCCATAATCTCTAATGGTATTCCACTTAAAGTATATGTTGTCACTGCCCATGTAATTTAACACTGAACCCATTCAAACTATCGTAGAAAACACTGCAAACCACATGTGACGCCTGCGCTGTTGGACTGAAGCACAATTGTAGCCTAAAAAAGTGAAAACGCAAATTGTTTCACCAAGCTACATAACCACATTTGTGACACTTCGCGATTGTAGCCTTGAATTCGCTTGCTGCATGTGTTATAAATGAGAATTAGGGCCTATGAGGCTGTGGGGGCTGTGGTGTAGTGGTTAGCATGCCTGACTTCGAAGCAGGTGGCCCGGGTTCGATTCCCGGCGCCTCCATCTCTTTCATTCTTTCTAAATTGGGGCATCCTCTTTCTATTCAACATAGTGGCGACCGTGACATAGGACGGAGAGGATAGGGCCGGGTCCTCAGGACAGCCTTATCCCCGAACCGTCTTCGGAGGTGGGTTAGGAGCCCCATGCCCTGGGTTGAGGTTGGCACTTCAACCCTTACGGTACTCGTGCTGTGTGCTGTATGACTGTGTACATAGCTTCTCTAGTGTGGTCCCTCGGTTAAGGGTAATCCGAAAAACCCTCGGTTTCGGTTAGGGGTGAACCGGAGAAAACCCTCGGTTTCGGTTAGGGGTGAGCCGGAGAAAACCCTCGGTTTCGGTTGGGAATCGTTCTGGGTCGATCGAGAAACCCTGTGGTTGCGGGTGAGCCAGGAAACCCAAGAGTGTGGTGTGATTGAAGTAGGCTTGGAGGCCTACGTGTGAATGTGCTCCGCCGTTGAGGCATCGGGTTCGCCCCGGGAGCATGAGTATCGACCGAGTATCGTTGCAGGGTCGCAACGATGTTCGAAGGGGGGACCCTGTTATAAATGAGAATTAGGGCCTATGAGACTCGGGGGCTGTGGTGTAGTGGTTAGCAGACTTCGAAGCAGGTGGCCCGGGTTCGATTCCCGGCGCCTCCATCTCTTTCATTCTTTCTTAATTGGGGCATCCTCTTTCTATTCAACACATGCATAAAATGTTCAATACAATCCTAACATTATAGATCACAATTGTTGGTTTCATAAACCTACAATTATAATACGCGGTGTTTGATTAGAATTGTAGAATTCCGTTAGGTTATATTTCAGCAGTGAAATTCAATCAATTTAGAATTCGACAATCCTAGGCTAGTAGCAAGTTTACAATTCTAGCAAAAAACTACATTTGTAACCAAAAGCGGTTTCATGATACAATTGTGAAAATTGTACAATTTTTATATTGCGGCTCAGGTCTTATAGACTTCGCGGTGTAGGGATGTTTTCAGTTATCGAAATCTTAATCAGTTCAGTTAATCAGTTAACTGATTAGGTTAAAATTAGATCAGTTCAGTTATCAGTTAATTTTGCAAAATTTTAATCAGTTCAGTTACAGTTAAGTTAACTTAACTGTAACTGATAACTTTAACTGAAAATATTTTCAGTTATTTCTTTGAAATGCTGGTTTCTTTTTCCGCTAATCCCGATATTTGCTAAAGTTTTCACGTAGTTTCTACTAAATTAGAACTTAATTAACTTTTAATTATTAACTATTTAATTACTAATATTTGAATCTACTCAAAACAAAAAACCTCTTGTCAACATGGGATCAAACATTTATTTCAAAACGAAAACTTTAAACTTCTGTAACAACTGCACAGTTGCAACCGTAAATGACATAAACTCTTGGAAGAATGGGTGCAAAGCAATGCCCAGAATAGAATAAAACATAAAACAATGAATCAAATAAAATAACAAGCAGAACCTTAAGTGGTTCTAAACTGGAAATTCAAGTCTGATCATTCATTTAATTGGCGTTTTGTCCTTTCAATGCTTTTAGCGACAATTCTACAGAGACAAAAACTTGAAAATCATTGCAAAAAGTAAACAAGCAGAACGCCACAAAGGATTTTATGTATGTTTCGACGCATAACTGAAAATGATTTTCAGTTATTGCATGTAACTGAAAAGAATATCAGTTAACTGATTTCAATAACCGAAGCAGTTCAGTTACAGTTAAGTTAACTGCTTTTAGAAATTGTGCAGTTAAGTTATCAGTTTTTAACTGCTTTTCAAAATCAGAGCAGTTCAGTTATCAGTTATTATCAGCAAGAGTGCATAATAGCGTCTCACTCTATATAGAAGAAGAGTGAGACACTCTCCAGCCTGCCTGTGTTCTAGCACAGGCAGATGCGCTGGTCGTTTTCAGGCTACATGCTGACATTCTATGCAACATGTGACTGGCCAATCAGAAGCGAGCTTCTATTCTCGGATTGGCAGACGCCTGAGCACGTGCTCCAATCATAAAACGGGATAGGGATAAAGGTTAATAACTCATTTTTTATTCATAGTCTGCTTGTAAAAACATAAAAAAAGGTTTGCAAATACCTTTGGGGATATTTTGGCAAACTTTCAGCGAAATTGATTAAGAAACTTTGAAGAAATTCAGAAAAGTTTATATCTCAAAAGTTTCTCAATCAATTTCGCTGAAAGTTTGCCACAATATCCCTGTAGGGACTTGCAAACCTTTTTTAATGTTTTTGCAAGCAGACTATGAATAAATAATGAGTTATTAAGCTTTTATCCCTATCTTAAAACTTATCAACGCATCAGCGATTATATACTAAAGTGTGTTACGCAGGGAATCTACGCGCTGATTGGTCAGCCACATGTTGCATAGAATGTCAACATGTAGCCTGAAAACGACCAGCGCATCTGCCTGTGCTAGAACACAGGCAGGCTGGAGAGTGTCTCACTCTTCTTCTATATAGAGAAGCTATTATGTACTCTTGTTATCAGTTAACTGTAACTGCTTAACTTTAACTGAAAATGAATCAGTTAGCAGTTAACTGAAAACATCCCTATCGCGGTGAGCACGCGGACTTATTCTCAGAGATATGACTTAAGGGGGTAGTGTCGCGAAAGCAGTCGAATTTGCGCCACTATAAAACTTTTTCAATGAAAGATAGGTCATTTTTTTTTACATAATCTGAGAATATGTTTCAAGGCAAATATTTTTGCCAAGTTTCAGCAAAATTGATGCAGCATACAGTTAGCAGTGAAGTCGCAAAGTCGGAAAAATGACGTTTTGAAAACCTATTCACATTCAATAATTTCGTCACAATTAAAAAACTTTTTGTTTAGATTCTTTACCAAAGTAAAAGCACATATGCTTTAATTTATGCACACAGAATTTAGTGCAAATTCCTTGAGTGGTTGTGGAGTAATGCCTGTTTGAACTGTGAAACTGTGCGTAACCTGTAAAGTACTCACTGGAATAATTATAAATTGTAAAAAATTTAGACACTTATTTTGAAATCAAAAGAAAAACAAACCTTCATTTTTCATTTTTCTTATTTGTGGCAAAAAATTGTGCGTCAAAACATAGTATGTACTTCACAAGCTGGCCAATCTGATATCTGGCTTGATTTTTTTTGAACTTTTATGTCTCTATTGTGTGATGTCTAGCTCACAAATGATGATTGGTTAAAAATATTGGTAGATATTGGTAGTCTAGTGTCTGGCAGTATTTATTTGACACCATATGGCATTTCACTAGTTTCTCAGTGAACGTACAATTTCAAAGCAAAAAGTTCAAATTTTGCAGCCTATGAGCAAAACTGCTTTGGCGACACTACCACCTTAATGGTGTCTGAGAACGCGCAATAATAACAACTTGAAGCTGGTAACGTCGAAACAGCTCACTCAAAATGAGCTCACGAGCAGGTTCGGGAGCAACGAAAGGAATCACTCGAATGGGTTCTAGTGACACAAATACCAAAATTAACCGTGAACCCTCAAGCGCGGACTTCAAATAAAACTAAGGCTTTATTAACGAGCCTATTTACACAGTAATTTGTAGGTCACATTCCCATGTATCACGATTTATTATACGCCACTCAGACAGATATAGCGACCAGCTGCATTTAACCCCGCGCTGTCCTTGTAGACTTTTTTTGCACATTACCTCCTAGCTTCACTGAGCAAAACGGCAATCTACGCCTACCCCTGAGACAGTAAAACCGCGATGGGAACCACCCTACCTCCCTCCCGGCTTACAGACCCATCGCCTATATAGGGCTTGCCCACAGACAGTAAAATTGTCAGGCAAACCATCCCCCCTTCCCCCTTGTATTCTAGCTAATACAGTGTCTTTGCTTTAATCAAAAAGTTACGTAAGTAAGGATATATATATATATATATGTAGAAGTATAGAAGGGGTACAACGCGCATCGGCTATTAGCGCTTTAGCCGAGTTTTGACTAGGAATCGCCGGATTCTCCGGCTATAGCTTGGCTATAGCCAGTTCTTGAAGGTCAGGAAGACAACGCCTCAGGAACCGGCTATTAGCGCTATAGCCGTGTTTTGACTAGGAATCGCCGGATTCGCCGGCTATAGCTTAGCTATTGCCGGCTGAGATCGGTGCTCTAGCATCGAAATTACGGATTATAGAAATTAGTGTGACCTGTCAGAATCGAACGGCCAACCTAATGGCTAGAAGTGCAACTGCCTTCCTGTTGCACTACAGCCCACCTGGAAGCCCTATCGTTCAATTATCACTAAAATAGGATTACACTGTTGACTGTTTTGCTAACAGAGTAACAGATGAAGTAAGATAATACCTAGTCACTATTTACATACGTGTGAACAAGTATTTTTGGCCACGGGGTGTGTCCCCCCTCTTCATATTTCAATAAATTTGTATGTATATACCTTTATTATTACTATGCTCTATTGAAGTAAGTTTTTGTCGTTCGTTCTAAAGCTGCAGATAGTGTCAATAACCCAGACGACTCGGTGGCTTAGTGGCAAAGCGTTCGCTTGGTAAACGTAAGGTTAGTGGTTCGATTCCACTAAGTCGTCTTCATTTTGCATTTATTATTTTCTTAGTCTTGGGAATCGGTAATTTCAGAACTGACTTTTAAGAGCTAGCTATAGCCGGAGAATCCGGCAATTTCTAGTCAAAATACGGTTATAGCGCTAATAGCCGATTCCTGAGGAGTTGTCCTACAGCCTTCCAAGAACTGGCCATCTGAAAATCAAAATTCAAATTAAAAACTTGGCTACATGAAAATAAAAATTCAAATTCAAAACTTGGCCATTTGAAAATAGCCAGAATAGCCACGGCCAGCTATAGCTGCGGCGAAACAGTCTAATCGGATAGGTATGTGTTTTGAAAATTGCCACAGCTATTGCCAGCTATTTCAGACTAAACAGTGTATTTGAAAGGCTATTGGCGGCTAAAGCCAAAGCGCCACTTCTTAGGGGTCTCTGTTGATTTCAATAATAGCCGTAGCCCAGCTATAGCCGGGTTGCTTCAGTCAAAACTTGGCCATTTGAAAATCGCCAGAATAGCCACGGCGAGCTATAGCTGCGGCGAAACAGTCTAATTGGAAATATGTGCTGAAATTCGCTACAGCTATTGCCGGCTATTTTAGACTAATCAGTGTATAATAATTGGCTATAGCCGAATCGCCGTTTCTCTGAGGCATCTTAAATACCGTGATACATGGGAAACTTACCAATTTGTACAGTGAAACCAGTTGTGTAATACAATGAAAAATACACGGACGATAACAGAATTTACTTGAATAATCGAACTCTTAATTCAAGAAAAGCCGTACACTACAGTCAGATACAATTTATACGGCCTCGACTAATTTTGCCCAACACCGACCGACCGCTAAACACATAACCTTTCCTTAATTTTCCCAACAAGTCAACGTACTTAACGCATTGCACTTATTTCAACACTAAGAACTTCGATGTTCTTCCCCTTTAAGCCTAGTTTATACTAGTGTGGAACTGTTCGTAGATGTCCATGTCCGAAGTTTGTCCGCAACATCTGTCCGTGTCCATGTCCGTAAGCAGACTTAATTCATACTGCTGCGGACAGTCTACGGACAATGCGTATGTGTCACCGGACAACGACCCTGTACTAATTATTACATTAATTAATTGCATTCATTTCAAAACACGATTTTTGATCAAATTTTTGCAATCATCTTTTGTCCGTAACTGAAAAAATAGTGAGCAAGTGACTTTTACAGTAATTTGGACAAGTGTAGTACTAAGAAACACATATTTGGGGAACAGAAATAACTCTCAAACCACAATTTTTGATTGAAATTTGAAAATTATAATTTTTTGTCCGTAACTTAAGAAATAGTGGGCAAGTGACTTTTTCAATGATTTGGACAAGTGAAGTGCTAAGAAAGACATATTTGGGGAGCAAAACTAACTCTCAAAACACAATTTTTGATCAAATTTTTGCAATTATTATTTTTTGTCCGTAACTTAAAAAATAGTGGGCAACTGACTTTTACCGTGATTTGGACAAGTGTAGTTCTAAAAAACACATATTTGGGGAACAGAAATAACTCTCAAATCACAATTTTTGATAGAATTTTGACAATTATGATCTTTTGTCTGTAACTGAAAAAATACCTGGCAAGTGACTTTTGCAGTGACTTGGACAAGTGTGATACTAAGAAAGACATATTTGGGGAACAAAAATAACTCTCAAAACACAATATTTGGTCGAATTTTGTAAATTATAATCTTTGTCTGTAACTGAAAAAATAGTGAGCAAGTAACTTTTACAGTGACTTGGTCAAGTGTAGTACTCAGAAACACATATTTTAAGGACAAAAATAACTCTCAAAACACATTCTTTATTTGAATTTTGTCATCTATGATCTTTTGTCCGTAACTGAAAAATTAGTGGGAAAGTGACTTTTCCAGTGATTTAGACAAGTGAAGTACTAAGAAAGACATATATGGGGAACAAAACTAACTCTCAAAACACGATTTTTGATCAAATTTTTGAAATTATTGTTTTTGTCCGTAATTGAAAAAATACTGGGCAAGTGACTTGTACAATGACTTGGACAAGTGTAGTACTAAGAAAGACATATTTGGGGAACAAAAATAACTCTCAAAACACAATATTTGATCGGATTTTGTAACGTAACTTAAAAAATAGTGGACAAGTGACTTTTACAGTGATTTGGACAAGTGTAGTACTAAGAAACACATATTTGGGGAACAGAAATAACTCTCAAATCACAATTTTTGATTGAAATTTGAAAATTATGATCCTTTGTCCGTAACTTAAAAAATAGTGGGCAAGTGACTTTTTCAGTGATTTAAACAAGTGAAGTACTAAGAAAGACATATTTGGGAACAGAAATAACTCTCAAAACACAATATTTGATCGAATTTTGTCAATTATGATCTTTTGTCCGTAACTGAAAAAATAGTGAGCAAGTGACTTTTACAGTGACTTGGACAAGTGTAGTACTCAGAAACACATATTTTAAGGACAAAAATAACTCTCAAAACACATTATTTGTTTGAATTTTGTCATATATGATCTTTTGTCCGTAACTAAAAAATTAGCTGGAAAGTGACTTTTTCAGTGATTTAGACAAGTGAAGTACTAAGAAAGACATATATGGGGAACAAAACTAACTCTCAAAACACGATTTTTGATCAAATTTTTGAAATTATTGTTTTTGTCCGTAACTGAAAAAATACTGGGCAAGTGACTTTTACAATGACTTGGACAAGTGTAGTACTAATAAAGACATATTTGGGGAACGAAAATAACTCTCAAAACACAATATTTGATCGGATTTTGTCAAGTATGATCTTTTGTCCGTAACTTAAAAAATAGTGGACAACTGACTTTTACAGTGATTTGGACAAGTGTAGTACTAAGAAACACATATTTGGGGAACAGAAATAACTCTCAAATCACAATTTTTGATAGAATTTTGACAATTATGATCTTTTGTCCGTAACTAAAAAAATAGTGGGCAAGTGACTTTTACAGTGACTTGGACAAGTTTAGTACTCAGTAACACATATTTGGAGAACAGAAATAACTCTCAAATCACAATTTTTGATTGAAATTTGAAAATTATGATCTTTTACCCGTAACTTAAAAAATAGTGGGCAAATGACTTTTTCAGTGATTTGGACAAGTAAAGTACTAAGAAAGACATATTTGAGGAGCAAAACTAACTCTCAAAACACAATTTTTGATCAAATATTTGCAATTATTATTTTTTGTCCGTAACTTAAAAAATAGTGGGCAACTGACTTTTTCAATGATTTGGACAAGTGAAGTGTTAAGAAAGACATATTTGGGGAACAAAAATAATTCTCAAACTACAATTTTTGATTGAAATTTGAAAATTATGATTTTTTGTCCGTAACTTAAAAAATAGTGGGCAAGTGACTTTTTCAATGATTTGGACAAGTGAAGTGCTAAGAAAGACATATTTGGGAACAGAAATAACTCTCAAAACACAATATTTGATCGAATTTTGTCAATTATGATCTTTTGTCCGTAACTGAAAAAATAGTGGGCAAGTGACTTTTACAGTGACTTGGACAAGTGTAGTACTCAGAAACACATATTTGGAAGACAAAAATAACTCTCAAAATACAATATTTGATCGAAATTTGTCAATAATGATTTTTTGTCCGTAACTTAAAAAATAGTGGGCAAGTGACTTTTTCAGTGATTTGGACAAGTGAAGTACTAAGAAAGACATATTTGGGGAACAAAAATAACTCTCAAAACACAATTTTTGGTTGAATTTTGACAATTATGATCTTTTGTCCGTAACTAAAAAAATAGTGGGCAAGTGACTTTTACAGTGACTTGGACAAGCGAAGTACTAAGAAAGACATATTTGGGGAACAGAAATAACTCTCAAAACACATTATTTGTTTGAATTTTGTCATATATGATCTTTTGTCCGTAACTTAAAAATTAGTGGGAAAGTGACTTTTTCAGTGATTTAGACAAATGAAGTACTAAAAAAGACATATATGGGGAACAAAACTAACTCTCAAAACACGATTTTTGATCAAATTTTTGAAATTATTGTTTTTGTCCGTAACTGAAAAAATACTGGGCAAGTGACTTTTACAATGACTTGGACAAGTGTAGTACTAAGAAAGACATATTTGGGGAACGAAAATAACTCTCAAAACACACCACCTCTGAGGCTTTATTCCCTCGGAGGACACCAGTGGGAAAACATCATTGAAGACCTGGCACACGACCGGCAACAGTAGCGTTTAATTAGCGGCGGCATTGGCATCGATGGTGGGCCCTTCATGCGGACGTGGCGTCGGTGATGAAGGAACAAGTACAAGTACAAGTAAGTCTCAAAACACAATATTTGATCGGATTTTGTCAAGTATGATCTTTTGTCCGTAACATAAAAAATAGTGGACAAGTGACTTTTACAGTGATTTGGACAAGTGTAGTACTAAGAAACACATATTTGGGGAACAGAAATAACTCTCAAATCACAATTTTTGATTGAAATTTGAAAATTATGATCCTTTGTCCGTAACTTCAAAAATAATGGGCAAGTGACTTTTACAGTGACTTGGACAAGTGTAGTACTCAGAAACACATATTTGGAAGACAAAAATAACTCTCAAAATACAATATTTGATCGAATTTTGTCAATAATAATCTTTTGTCCGTAACTTAATAAATTGTGGGCAAGTGACTTTTACAGTGATTTGGACACGTGTAGTACTAAGCGGCTGTTCACAAATTCGGATTAGCGGGATTAGATTAACTGAATTAACTACAATAACTCGACATAAAATTTAAGTATTTTTCCAAGAATTTGCACGTGTATACAATTAACACAGAGGAGCAATTGTATTTAATTTGAAAAAGGTCTCATGCTTCTGTGTTGAGTTATTCCAGTTAATTCAGTTAATCTAAACCAGCTAATCCGAATTTGTGAACAGGCCCTAAGAAAAACACATTTGCGGAACAAAAATAACTCTCAAAATAAACGCAATTTTTGATTGAATTGTGACAATTATGATCTTTTGTCTGTAACTTAAAAAATAGTGTGCAAGTGACTTTTACAGTGCTTTGGACAGGTGTAGTACTAAGAAAAACATATTTGGGGAACAGAAATAACTCTCAAATTACAATTTTTTATTGAAATTTGAAAATTATGATCTTTTGTCCGTAACTTAAAAAATAGTGGGCAAGTGACTTTTTCAGTGATTTAGACAAGTGAAGTACTAAGAAAGACATATTTGGGGAAGAAAAATTACTCTCAAAACACAATTTTTGATCGACTTTTGGCAATTATAATCTACTGTTCATAACTGAAAAAATAGTGGGCAAGTAACTTTTACAGTGCTTTGGACAAGCCTAGTACTCAGAAACACATATTTGGAGAACAGAAATAACTAAAGTGACTACAGTAATTTAGACAAGTGAAGTACTAAGAAGGACATGTTTGGGGAAGAAAAATAACTCTCAAAACACAATATTTGATCGAATTTTGTCAATTATGATCTTTTGTCCGTAACTGAAACAATAGTGGGCAAGTGATTTTCACAGTGACTTGCGCAACTGTAGTACTCAAAAACACATATTTGGAGGATAAAAATAACTCGCAAAACACAATATTTGATTGAATTTTGACAATTATGATCTTTTGTTCGTGACTGAAGTGACATTTGCAGTGCTTTAATATTTCTGTCTCATGCAGTATATATTGCGTTAGTTTACAAGAAAATTACATCACACTCAATCAAACATCGAAACTTTTTAAGGGGGCGCTCCGGGAATAGGGGGTTACACCGAAAATTGGCAAAAAAGCTGGCAAATGTCAAACTTTACCACACACATATGTAGTATGGCACAAAAGAACGCTGGAGGCAAAATTTCAAATCACGTGATTATGTCACGTGATTCCCAGAAGACCAAACGTGAGTGAATTTTCGGCAAACCATAACTCTGTTTATACTTGGCCTTTAGGCACACTTTATATACCAAAATGCAGCTTATGTGCTTTTCTAGCTGAACATTATTTTGGTTTTTGACATTTCTGTCGGATTTGGATAAAAAATGTCATTATGTGTTTCCGAAGTCGAACTCTGAGCAATAAAATTCATATAAAAAAATTTCTAAGCTTTATTTTAAAAAACTAAAAAATTGTTCAACTGCGCAGAGCCTAAGACTATAATTGTGCAAATTTTTGTAGAAAAATATCTTACCAGCATTTTATAATCGAATGCCGAAAAATTGGTTTTGCACACAGCCTATATTTGAGTCTGCTGCTTCTGAAAATGGTTTCTTGTGCGTTTTTTTGCACAGAACGCAATAAAATTGTTTTAATTTTTCATTACGACTAATAAAATTTACGTATCGTCTGTTCGGAAAACCTCAAAAGCGTTGGTGCACTGGCTTACTTGCTGAATTTCTGTAAAAGTCGAATAAAATCAGTAAATTGTCCAATTTTTTCCAAATTTTTTGCTATGGAGATATGCACGTCAAAACATCAGAAATAGTATTTTGGGCAACTTTTCTCCAAGAATGATAGGTCATTTTGGCTGTTTTTAAAAAATACTGCCCAAATCCTTGATTCCCGGAGCGCCCCCTTAAGTATGTTTCAGTAAAACACAGCTGCTCGTGTTTTTCAGCCTTTAAAATTTATTACATACGTGTGAATGCACTGGCTTGTGCAGGCATTTACGTGAAAATCTATTTTTGTTGCTGAAATTAGCTCAAAAATTTTCAAAAAATTTTTTATGTGATATTTACATCAAATTAAAGGAAATTCACTTCTGACCAACTTTTGTTCTTACGATGCATGTTTATTTTTGCGCGTTTTAAAAATAATGGCCAAAACCCACATTTCAGGAGTGCCGCCTGGAATGACCGATTGACTACAAGAATGAAAGATTATGAACAAAAATGTTTTTTAAGGCTCAGGCGCGCACAGAAAAAAATATTTTCAAAAAGTGACGGAAAACAAACGGAAAATTTTCGGAAGAGATTTTTCATTCGTTGTCAGCCTTTCTTTTTCTCCAATTTTCTTGCAATGTTCTCAAAAATTTCAGTAAAGTATCTGCCTTTTTTCCGCTTTACTTTCACGAATTATCTGTTGTTTATCTGTCAAATATCAGTTATGTTTCTTAGAAGTTATTGTCATATTTCATTATATTATCCCTAGTTTTTCAGTACCTTTTTGTCCACTTTTTTGCTAAATTTTATCCATTTTCCCGTCACATTTCACAGGAAAACCAAAATACTGAATTTCTACTACTTTTTAGTCGAAAATAAGGCGTCTAATTTTCGACTACTTTGAAAAAGGCGAAAATTGGTCGAAGTCGAAATTTAGGCGCCTGAATAACGTCTAGTTTTCGCCTATTTTATTCCAGTGAAAAATAGTCGAAATTCAGTCGTTATTTAGACGCCTATTTTTCGCCTATTTTCAATCGTAACGAAAAAAGACGAAAAACAGTCGAAAAATAGGCGTCTAAATAACGTCTATTTTTCGCCTACTTTTAATCGTAACGAAAACAGACGATAAACAGTCGAAAATTAGGCGTCTAAATAATAACGTCTTTTTTTCGACTATTTTCAATCGTAACGAAAGTAGGCGAAAAATAGGCGTCTAAATAACGTCTATTTTTCGACTATTTTCAATCGTACAGAAAGTAGGCGAAAAACAGTCGAAAAATAGGCGTCTAAATAACGTCTATTTTTCAGAATCGGCACCGTAATGTTTCACCAGCAGTATATAAGAGTCATTGGAAAACACTCTTTATCGCTTCTTGGAGCTGATTTGCTCAGCTCAGATCAAAGTGTAACTACATAAAGCCAAACGGCTCAGTGCAGCGGGATGCTTAACATCCTGCATTACTGTGTTTTGTACGTACTACGTAGTTAGATTAGATAGAAATAAGTTAGGTAGAAAGTAGAGTAGATACTGTAGCCTACGGTAAAGTATTGAATAGAACCAATATATTTTACCCTGAACAGTGAAAAGTAGACACCTGGAAGGAACCTTGCCCCTTTTGAAAGCTACTTGTTCGACTATAGTTTTGTTGTCACTGGCTCCTGTTTCCAGACTGTTACTTGTTGATTGTTATTGCTACTTGACTGCACTTCCTCAACGTCGGATTTAACCTTGAAATCTTGAACATCAGCAAATCTTCGCAGCAGTAGTCCCAGAATCACCCCAGTCCTGAAAATTTTCCTAATGACAACCCAAAAATTGCGTCTCCAGTGAACAACATTTGGCTCCAAAATATAACTTTTCCCCCTTTATTTTCTGAGGGCTGCCGCACCCACGCTCCTGCAACTTTATATACGGTTTAATATTTATTATAATTCTCTTTCCTCAAACAGTATCAGTATTACTATATCGGTATATATACTAACTTGTGCAGTTTCTATTTGTTTAATCCACTGTCTCATTTGTCGTTCCGTCTGCCTTAATGAAGTAAGATGAACACTTGTAGATTTCAACGTCAGTATGTATATACTGCTAAGTTTACGTTCCCTTGGAGTGGCGAATTGCCATTTGTGCTATTGTGGCAGTATTTGACAGAGCATTTTACAACTTTTAGTGACAAAACCGGATTTCTGTGATTTGCTGAATCACTAGAACATATATAACACACAAGTCATAAATGCAAACCAAAAAGGTGTGTATATGTCAAGTTGGACGAAATTTTTTTTAAAATTTTTTCATTTTTGAAAAACATGTGTTTGCCTCAGTGACTGGATCCGGATCCTTCAGAAATTTTGGATCCGGTCGATATATATATATATATATATATATATATATATATATATATATAGCGGACGAGGGAGGACGGAGGCGGAGGACCGCGCGGGGCGGGGGGGGAGCGGGGGGCGCGGGGGCGAAAAGAGTGATATCTACAAAGTGTTCGTCTTACTACATTAAGGCAGACGAAACGACAAATGAGACAGTGGATTAAACAAATAGAAACTGCACAAGTTAGTATATATACCGATATAGTAATATTGATAGGGCTTGAAGAAACAGAATTATAATAAATATTAAACCGTAAAGTTGCAGGAGCCTGGGTGCGGCAGCCCCCAGAAAAAAAAGGGAAAAAAGTTATATTTTGGGGCCAAATGTTGTTCACTGGAGACGCAATTTTTGGGTTGTCATTAGGAAAATTTTCAGGACTGGGGTGATTCTGGGACTGGGGTAGATTACACTACTGCTGCGAAGATTTGCTGATGTTCAAGATTTCAAGGTTAAATCCGGCGTTGAGGAAGTGCAGTCAAGTAGCAATAACAATCAACAAGTAACAGTCTGGAAACAGGACCCAGTGACAACAAAACTATAAAACTGAGAACCACTGAAACTATTAGATTAGTAGCTGAGGACACAAAGGTATAATAGCAGTTAAACATTTGAACTGTTTGATATATTGTAAGGGCATCATGTATATACGATCTAACACGATTTTCAGAAAAATCAGAATAAATAATCGAAAAAGTTCTGAATTAGTTAAGAAATTTTAAAAATTGGGAATAACGAAAAAATTTCAATAAAAAACCAAAGGGGGGACCCTTGGAACAATTAGTTGTCGTCAAGAAGTGCCGATTTGATACTGGATCCGGATCCGGCAGGTTTGGATCCGGATCCGGCGCCGGATCCGGATCCACTGGATCCGGCCGGATCCGGATCCGGATATCCGGTCGATCCCTAATATGTATATATGTATATATATATATATATATATATATATATATATATATATATCAGGGGCGGATCCAGGGGGGGGGCGGCGGTGCGGCCGCCCCCCCCGTAATTTTTCTCAAGTGTAATTTTACACGAGGGTCCCCCCTTGGGGTTTTTAGGGCCGGCCGGGAAATTTTTCTGATAAGTCTCCAATTGACCAAATTTGGCCTAAAAATTAAAAAATTCTCCAAATTTTTTCCCTGGGGGCTGCCGCCCCCAGACCCCTGCAACTTTGTGGCTTACTTTTCCTTCTCATCTTTTATCAAAGCCTATGCATAAGTTCCCAAGTACATTATACTGCAGTAATACTTGTGTCATACACTGTTTAATGTGACGTTTCCTGTTTTTGTTTT
>JASANF010016538.1:0-27042 GCA_030248245.1 Trissonchulus sp. WLG1_4 | reverse complement strand
TATATACAGTCATTGTTATGTACAGAATGTATATTTCAATTTTGTAAAGAAAGAAATAAAGATGCCGGGATTGAACACGGGCTGCTCCCGTTGAAGTCGAGAATGCTAACCACTGCATCACAGCTCTCAAACTCAGCCGTGAATTGGGTGTAGTCTGGGTTTGTCTATATCTGGATTTGTCGACTGATTTAATTGTTTGTTTAAATAACAGTTCACAGCCAAAAACTGACAGTCTCTACTTAGTTTCTACTGTCTACCTAGCATTACGGCAGGAAAGTATAACATGAAAATTTACAAATACAGATGAAACACGTGAAGGTTTTTCTGTAAATGACATTGATCACAACCACCGGCGAGGCACTTCAATTAGGTAGGTAAGCAGTGTATGTATTTATGTAGTTAAGTTTAAATATAGCTGTATATCAGTTTATATATACAATCCGCTAAGTTCAAATTTGCATTTAACAAAATGAAAACAGAATATTCACAGTGCTCTGCAATTTGTCCCATCCTTTTGTGACCGCTGCGCCAAAAGTCCCATCTGTCCCATAATAGTCCAACATGCTGTTCATCATGTTGAGTTGCAAAGATGACTGTACCTGGAACAGTTTAATATTTATTACCGTATCCGCTGTTCACTGTGGGGGTCACAGTAAAACAGGTCTTTAATTTTGATTCTGGTATAGTGCGTAGGTTAGATTAATAGTATAATAAATATGACAGACAGGTTTTTAATGCCTGTATTTTCGAGTGATTTACTGAAATTGCTACAATGCCTGTTTTCCATACAAAAGACAAATTAACAACAGCAATGACAGACTGTAGTTTTTAACTGCAATCAAAACAAGTTGCCCCTAAAAGGAACAGGGTTCCTCTCCGGAGATGTTCACATTCAAAAGTAGGTAGCATCTAGGTATCTACTCACTATTACTAACTTGCAGAAACTTTCCAATACTATTCAGACACTAAATTACGACATACAGTATGTTTCGTTATTTCAAGTCACCACAACCCAACTAAATCAGCGCAAACAAGCAGGCCCCAAAAGGGGGCAAGGTTCCTTCGCCGCGTGCAAAGTCTGCTTATGTTACCCAAAATCAGCGTCACCTTTGTTTTTATGTATTTCCATGTATAGAAGCACTAATACCTGTATTAATACTTGATTTACTTTGAGTGGATAGTAGGTGCTGATTTCAACAAATTGGTCGAAAACACATGTCCTAGTTGCTAAAAAATTCTTATTGCATGTTTTGACAAGGAAATGTCCTGTCAACCAAAATAGTTTCTGCAGACAAAAGTTGCGTAAATGTTTTGCAAAAAAAACAATGCTTGGGTGTCGAACCCGTGACGTAGTCTGTAGAAAGTTTCGTTTCTAGCGCTTTTGACCACTCGATCACTCCACTTCGATGAGTAGAAATGTTTGGTTATTACTATGTAGAAAGAAAGGAAGAAAACAGACAGCTGTCTAGACATTCACATGATTAGCACGTGTATCTAGTCTGAAAATTTACCATACAATGAAATTTTAAATCTCAGAATTCTAGCAAATGACAGCTTAATATCCGTGCAAAAGTGTTGTTGACTACTAGTTCCTGAAATTTTGTAAAAAAAAGACTTGTTTTTGAAAAAAAGAGCTGTCGGTTCCCATACTGATTTTACATGTTAATCATATGCGCAGAACAATATGTGGCTGCTACTTTTACACTACGCAGAGTTGATTTCAAAACAATAGTTCCTTCTCTAGAAGGAACAAAAATAGCACGATTGTACCGATAGATGATAACACGGATGAACTTCTTGTACTGATCAAATGTTTAATATAGATAGGTATTCCTACGTAATAATCATAGTCATTCATTCATATCAACGATTGCGGCAGGTATGCAATATACGTAATAGTATGCCCATACTTATTTATAATTATTGCAATTTTGGCGCACTAGCACCACTAATATACGATGTAGTACTGATTGTTAACTTTACGTTTGTGCAATTATTCTGAGTCGAGGTTCTTATGGTTAAATGTTTTTTTGACTTTTTTACAAGAAGCCTACAAATTAATCTCAACTAGAGCTCCTTCGCGGACCGACGCAGTACAGAAACTGAAAATTTACACAAAAAATTGGCCAAAACTGCTAAAAATTGCATAGAGTCGAACAAAGTTCATAGCTTTTCCTTTCCGTACAACCTCAAGTTCCCCACTCCCAGCAACGATTGTGTAGTGTGCACTGCAGACGCCAAGTTTTTTGTGTATACTGCATAAACTTATAAATCGGTGATGTATTCCCTGATGGACCAGCTAAGCCCCCAGTCTTATTTAGGCTTACCTACAGAACTGGTCTCAGCAAGTCAGCAGGAGGTGGCAGTAAACGTAGTTTGACTGTAAAAAAATTATCACTTTTTATACCTAACGAGGCTTAAAACTAGCTACCAGAAACCACCACATGGAGGGACCCCAAGGTAGTCGGCACTTGGCACCACCCCTCAGACACCACCCTTTGGCAGACTGCATAAGCAGCACCACCTCTACGTCACTGCCAGATCCCAAAGCAAATCCCCACTATCCACCTCACAGTAGAGCCCTCCCATGGGTTGATCAGCACCCAACCCTTCACGACGCATGCGTGACGTGACGCGCTGCAGGTAAAACCGACCATACCAGTGTCAATGCGAGTTCATACTGAGCTGCACACAGAAAAAAATCTAATTTGCATATCATTTTTTCCTGTCTGCTTTTCATCCAATCAAATTTGATCCAGTTTAAAAGATCCGCCCATGCCTGAACGCTTATTGGACAAAAACACTTTTCTAATTTGCATATCTACTTACATTGGACGGTCACATTGCTAAATGTCGATTTGCCAACATTACAAAGTCTGGAACACAAAACGTATTGACAAAACTAAGCAACGATTAAAAAACGTAATTCGGCTAAAATAAGATGATGTAAAACCTACTTAAATCTTTTGTTTTTTTTCAGGTTCTTTAAATCATTATTGCTGATTTTTTTAGAAGTTTTCAGGTTTGTGTTTAGTTTAGGTTGAATCAGAAACCCCCCATGCAGGAAAAATATAGAGCAGGTGGATTGGGGGCTAGGATTGCACGCAAATCATAGGCCAGCCTGCTGCACAAATTACGTAATTCTGTTATCGGAGGAAAAACCGATAACAAAGGTTCCTACTCTAGAAGGAACAATAAATACATACAAACTAAAAAGTACTGAACAGAAATTTTACCTCTGAAATCCTGATGAAAAAACGAAGACAAGTTGGCTCAGACTAGTGTCTTATATACTTTTAAATTATGTGCTCTTGATAATACCAATGACATTTTGTCAAAAAAGTGACATACTTGTATTTTGAAAACAAGCACAAGCACTCCCGCGATCAGCATGGTTGTTAAAAGAGTGGACAGAATTATGAAATGCTGAAACATAAATATCTGATTAAAATTATTACTATACCATCTACACAACGAGTATTTAATTTTTTTTTGTTTTTTTTTTTTTTTTTTTTTTTATTTTTTTTTTTTTTGTGAGCATTAAGTATATAGATAGTTGTGATATCTGCCTGTACTGTAATCACTATACAGTATGTTAGTAAAGACGATCATTGCTACACTGGTGCCGTGACCAGTTATTTTTGGAACGAAAAAACTGCGAAATGGAAAACTATTTTTCCCGTGCGTTTACCGCAGCCCTATTCTCTGTCTCAAAGTTTTACGCAATGGCTCCAACGGTTTGAGCTCGCTTGGTCCCTTTTGCCTCCACAGCCCGACCCAGCTGACCAAGATGATCGTAAGTGCAGAACGCTGCTGTCGCTCTTAGATGAGAAAGCGTATGAACAGATGACTTTGCTTGATTTGAGCGACGAGGATACCGCGTCCTGGCAGTTGCTGACTGCAGCCTTATCCGCTAGATTTGCCAAACCATGTAACACAATGGAATTGCAAGAACAGTTCAAATCGCGTGCGCAGTCGCCTGACGAGTCTGCTCAGGATTTTGCTGACTCCCTAACGCTTCTGTCCAAAAAGGCGTTTCCGCAGGAGGCTGTAGATACGCGAAAAGCCTTTATTAAAACCCAGTTTTTGAGTTCGTTGTCAAATACTCAAGTTAGACAGTGGATTTTGGCTGAGATCCACCCACAAACTCTTCAAGAGTCTGTTAAATTAGCAACAAAGTTCGAAAGGATTTTCTCAACAACCAGACCAAGTGATTCTGTCCAAGCTGTTGACCAGAGTCAGAGTGAACTGATTGCTGTTTCACAGCGCATTGACAACTAAAAAGAAACTGGATTATTTATTGCGCATAGCTAGTCCTAAGCCGAGTAGAGTAAATAGTCGACGTTCCTCACGCTCTAATTCGCGAAGTCAGTCAAACAGCAGACGTAGAGATGGCGCACGCAATAATAGTTTTTATGCTGCAGCGGGTTCGAGTGACCAACATGAGTCGCGAAGCCCACTGTCTCGCTCAAATTCTCGCAGTAAGCGTATTTCTCCCAAACAAGTGGAGTTTGACACTGACTCTGTCGCTATAAACTCGAAACTATATCGCTGTTATAATTGCGGCCAACCGGGCCATTTTGCTAAGGACTGTCGAAATCTGGATTTAAACAACTAGCATCCGTTGATGGACATGGGGCGCTAACGGATGCATGTGTTGACAACCCCATAAAACTGACAATTCAAGGTTGTATCAATTTCAGTAAAGTAACGATGTTGATTGATTCTGGTTGTACTCGGACAGTAATTGACAAATCATTTTGGGACTTGTTAGGTAATCCGGGAATGGATACTTATCGACAAACTAATGCGCTAAAATTTAATTCAGCTAAAACTAATTCGTCACTAACGACAATTGGAAGTATCGCTTGAATATTAAAATAGGGAATTTTTTGAAAAACTGGACTGTTTATATCTTGCAAGACTTGTCAACTTCATTTATTCTTGGATCTGATTTTTTGCATTTTCATAAAATAATAACTGATTTTGGCTAAACTTCGTCTTTATCTCCCTAATGGCAGCACGCCTAGAATCTTTAAAAGTTCTAATCCACTCCACAATGCTTTTATACTATCACTGTTGCTGAGTTGCGTGTACCTGCTGGATCGCAACATTTTATTAAAACTACAGTCAATCTCAGGACTGGACTAACTTCTAATGGTACATTTTTTGTTGTTCCTGATTCTGTGTTTTTGGAGCGCAGAGGTTTATTAATTGCAAAACAATTACACCCTGCGGCGCAGCAAATTAATTTATTAGTTTGTAATCCTAGTCCAATTCCGATTAGTATTAAAGCCGGGGAAGTTGTCGGATTTGCTACGTTTATGAGTAAAAAAGATGCTTCAGATTGTATTTTGAAACTTGATCAGTCTGACGCTCCTACCACTAATATTGGCAATCAACCTATACAGCAACAAAACAAAGAAAAAGTTCAAGTCGAGAAAAGACATTTCAAAAGCCATTTCGAATACGTGACACAGTGGCTTCAAAGACACAAAAAAATGAAATTTTGGACATGTTAACAGAATTTTCTGATGTTGTAGCGCTAGATAGTACAGATGTAAGTACTACAAACGTTACCTCACATTCTATTGAATACCGGTTTTGCACATCCTATAAAACAACCCATGCGACGGTTTGGTCCAACTGAACGTAAAATTATTGATGCTGAGTTGGACAAAATGCTCGCTAATAATGTTGTTACGTCTTCTTGCAGTGAATGGTCCAGTCCTGTTGTATTAGTCAGCAAGAAAGACGGAACAATACGATTTTGTGTGGATTTTTCGCAAAATAAATGAAATTACAATTAAAGACTCGTATCCCTTACCTCGGATTGAAGACGCACTAGATGCCCTACACGGATCACAATGGTTTAGTACACTGGACCTTTTTGCAGGTTACTGGCAAGTCCCTATGAGTGAAAAGGATGCCGAAAAATGCATTTCAACTCATAGAGGTTTACACCAGTTTCGGGTCATGCCGTTTGGCCTGACCAATGCTCCTGCAACTTTTGAACGGTTGATGGAGTTTGTACTGGCTGGTTTGCACTGGAAAACGTGTTTGATTTATTTGGATGATATTATAGTGTTTTCAAAGACATTTACTGAGCATTTAAGACACTTAAACGAAGTTCTGCTTTGTTTGCGCAAAGCCAATTTGCGTTTAAAACCGTCAAAATGTCATTTGCTTCAAACTGAAGTAGAGTATTTGGGACATTTGGTGGGCCGACAAGGTTTGAAACTGCACCCGTCGAAAGTGACAGCAATACAAAAGTTTCCACCTCCGAAAAACAAACGTGATTTACGGCGATTTTTAGGTCTCGCTAATTATTGTCGCCGGTATATCAAGGATTTTTCTCAAATCGCTGCTCCGCTAAATGATTTGTTGCGAGATCATTGCTATTGGTCGTGGAGCGCCAGGCAACAAACTGCGTTTATAAAGCTGAAGACAGCAATTGCGAGCCCTCCTGTTCTTTCATTTCCGGATTTTGAAAAAGAATTTATTTTGACGACGGACGCTTCCGGTTGCGCGATGGGTGCAATTTTATCACAGAATGTCCAGGGAAAAGAAAAAGTAATTGCATTCGCCAGCAAAGGATTTGGTGATTCCCAAAGAAAATGGACGACGTTTGAACGTGAGTTATATGCTATAGTCTGGGCTACGGAAAATTTTCGGCCTTACTTGTGGCAACGGAAATTTACTCTGTATACAGATCATCGTCCTCTTATTTGGATTAGGACAATTAAGAACCCTCCCCCTAAGATTGCTCGTTGGATAATGAAATTACAACTGTATAATTTTGTAATTTGTCACAAACCGGGTAAAGAAATTGCTCATGTGGACGCTTTGAGTAGGATTAATATAGACCAGCAGTCTGATCAAATTATACCTTTGATTGAAACTCAAACTGCTGATAATTTTGCTATAGCCCAACGCAATGACAAATCAATCGGCCCGATTCTCACTTCCAAACTGCTTGGAAGTCGAGTGCTACCAACTTCCACAGAGCAAAAACGCTTGCTAAAAGAATGGCCACGGTTAAAAGTTGTTGATTCAGTGCTTTGTTTTCAGAAACCTAACGGGCCATACCGTTTGGTTGTGCCCATGGCGTTAAGAAAACAAATATTTGAAGCTTATCACAGCTCAGAAACTTCAGCTCATTTTGGCGCAAGTCGTACGTTTCGGAAAATGCGACGAAAATTGTATTGGCCAAATATGTGGTATGATGTTCAACAGTATTGTAGAGAATGTCAAGTTTGTGCTGTCTCTACGAGCAGGGGTAAAACGAAACCGCCCATTATACCAATTGAATCGACAAGACCCTTAGAGATTGTGGCTATGGACATTTTTGGTCCATTGCCGACAACATCTAAGGGCAACAGATATGTCTTAGTGGTGATGGACCATTTTTCAAAATTTGTACAGCTGTACCCGCTACAAAACCAAGAAGCAGTCACAGTAGCAAAGTGCCTCGTTGACTATGTTCTGCATCACGGACTGCCAGAAATTTTTCTTTCGGATCGCGGAGCAAACTTCACTTCTAAGGTTGTGCAGCAGACGTTCCTTAGACTAGGAGTGAAACTGAAAACAACTTCGCCATATCATCCGGAAGGAAATGGACTGGTGGAAAGATTTAATCAAACCCTTGGTCGTATACTTCGCAGCTACGTCAATGCAAACAGGAACAATTGGGACGATTTCCTGTCAACGGCAAAGTTTGCTTACAACAGCTGCCAGCAGGAATCAACCGGTCTAACACCGTATGAAGTTCTCTTTCAACTGCCACTAAATCTACCAGCCGACAATATGCTACCACAAATGATTGCCGGTGAAGAATTCTATCGAAAATCTGCAAGAAATGATGCATTGCACAGACTGCGACGATCGCGAGAACGAATGGCAAAGGAACCGACAACAACTGGTCAGCCTCTGCATCCAGGTGATATTGTGTTTTACAAAAAACAAGGCATTGTATCAAAACTGGATCGCCCATGGGACGGACCATATAAAGTTGTTCATTCACGAGGAAATAATAGCTATAAAATAGTGGATCTTCGCACCGCAAAGACTGTTGATGCTCACGGTAAAAATCTAAAGAAGTTCCACGGTTCACCTGTGGAATTTAAAGACAACAAGTTTAGTTTTCCGCCAGCAGCACTTAAGCAAACTGTAAAACCGCAAGACTCAGCAAAGCACCCAGAAGACGTAGACTGGTACTGGGTCAATCGAGGTCGTGGGCCACCACAAGTTCAGGAACAGAATGCAATTCCGTTAAATCCTGGGCATCAAATCAGAGTAAACCCAAGACCTCTACGTAATCGAAGACCTCCTGAAAGATTTGATGCTACAACTGGAGAATTTTGGCGTCCTCCAGCAGCAATATATTATGACATGGAATAGTAAAAGACCCCCGGGAAGAGTGTGACATTAAGTATATAGATAGTTGTGATATCTGCCTGTACTGTAATCAGTATACAGTATGTTAGTAAAGACGATCATTGCTACAATTCGTAATGAAATTATGTGCTAATCCTATGAAAACGTACGTAAAACGATGATTTTGAAGAACCACCGTGGTGAAATCCACCCTTAACGTTTAAAGTTGAGCTTTGACTTAAAGTAACATAGTCACACTTTCAGAGAGCAATATTTTAAGTCTACCTTTACTTAGAAAAAGTTATTGATCAAGCTATAACTTTCTGCTTCAACTTTATCAGTAAATTTATTTAAAACATCCTTATTTTAACTTTAATTTAGTACAAAGTACTGTTACGTAAAGTTATTTTGACAAAGACTAATAAAAATACATAATTGATTTTAGCTTTAAATACTTTAGCTTAAACTTAATTTTATGATCAACCTGGGCCCGATTTATCGAAACATCAAATGTTCGTCGTTGAAAATGTTCGTCGTTGAAAAAGCAAATGTTCGTCATTGAAAAACAAATGTTCGTCGTTGAAAAACAAATGTTCGTCGTTGAAAAACAAATGTTCGTCGTTGAAAGGTCGTCGTTGAAATTGTTCGTCGTTGAAAAATTTTTCAACGACGAGCTTTGGTTTTTTAGAACATTATTATGTTCTAAAAGACAAAAAGCTCGCCGTTGAAAATTTTTCAACGACGAACATTTGTTTTTCAACGACGAACATTTGTTTTTCAACGACGAACATTTGTTTTTCAACGACGAACATTTGTTTTTTCAACGACGAACATTTTCAAAGACGAACATTTGCTTTTTCAACGACGAACATTTGTTTTTCAACGACGAACATTCGTTTTTCAACGACAAACATTTCTCCTATAATTACGTGTTATGTTCGCCGTTGAAAATGTTTCGATCAATCCAAAATTTTCAACGACGAACATTTTCAACGACGAAAATTTTCAACGACGAACATTTTGCTTCGATAAATCGGGCCCTGATTCACTTAGAAACACTAACCTAAATTTTATTTTTGTTCCTTCTAGAGAAGGAACTATTGTTTTGAAATCAACTGCACATAGCGTTTAACGCTACTGAGCAGGCTGCATAGCCAGTATGTTTTACGTGTATTTTCAGCTTGGGAGCTGGCTGCTGATTTTTGTCTGCGTATATGCAGAAAAATCAATAATCGATGTACACTGCTGTAACAATGTACTTTTTCAAACTCGGCACCGGGATGTTTCACCAGCTGTATATAAGAGCCATTAGAAAACACTGCTTATCGCTTCTTGTTCTTAGAGCTGATTTGCTCAGCTCAGATCAAAGTGTCACTTTTGAGCCAAATGGCTCGTGCAGCGGGATGCTTAACATCCTGCAGCACTTTTTTGTACGTACTACGTAATTAGATTAAGTAAGAATAGGAGCTAGTTATAAAGTGGAGTAAGATATACGAAGTATAGCTTACGGTACGTATGGAATAGAGAACCAATTCATTTAAACCTGAAAGGTAGACACCGGGGTAGGAACCTTGCCCCTTTTGGGGCCTACTTGTTAGTTTATTGTGGCATAGGTAAAACTGTACGTCGACACTTTACGTGAACCTCACAATTTGGTTACACTGAAATTTTGCTGGCTTTTGTTCATCTTATCTTATGTTAAATTTAGGTTCGTTCAGATTCGAGTAGGTATGTGCTTGGAAACAGTGAGCAACGGGTGAACGATTTTGAGTAAAGGCCTATTCACACGAGGGCGCATGAGCGGGCGCATTGCATGGCGTACGCCATCGCCATGGCGCATGAGCGGGCGCCTGAAAGGGCGCATGAGCGGGCGCATGAGAGGGCGCATGAGCGGGCGCACGAGCGGGCGCATGAGCGGGCGCACGAGCGGGCGCATGAGCGGGCGCACTCTATTTTCACACTGCCTGCTGCATTATTTCACACAATGTAGTATGCAAGTGTGCGCGTGTGCCCGCTCATGCGCCCGCTCATGCCTCATGCGCCATGGCGTACGCCATGGCGTACGTCATGGCGTACGCCATGGAGCAAAATGCGCCCTCGTGTGAATAGGCCTTAAAAGAGTGCCCTATGCTGAGTGACAGCCAAAACGGCCGGCGATACTGTTTACCTTACTGACTCACCAATTGTAATAAGATTGCACGCAGGTAGGTATGCATGCAGATAATTTGCATACAGGCAGGCCTACATTACACACGTAAGTAGCGAGAAGAAACCAGATAAATACGTTGACCGAGCCTACCGATGGCGTTTCAGCCATGATATTATAGATAGATCTATTACTAGATACAAGAACTATTACTCTTACCACAATGAGCAAGTCCAGCATCAAGAGTATATGTTTCAGCTTCCGTAACTTCTGACTACGAGTCGCCATCTTAATACTCTTGATGCGCTGATTTACACAACTCGTCAAAAAGCAACCCTGAGATGTCGACTGATTAAAAGCTATAATCCATTTCTACAGGCAGTATAATAAACATAACGTCAATTTGAGTCTTGTAATGTAGTACTGTTAGATAGAAAACTAGACAGACTGCCTTTTTGCATTTAAGCAAACACTTGGACTCAATTCTCTTGCAGTTTTGCAGCCATAGCCATGCTTACTTCAAACAAAGGTGGTTGTATTTAGCACTTCTTATTGTAATGTACGTACGACAGGTTTTTTTAGTGCAAAAATGTGTTCTAGTGCAATTTTACACGTGAATCTGAGTTTATAACAAACGAATATATACTATTATTATTATGCTTTGAGTTTGAACAGAGCTAGTTTTTTTTCAATATTCAAAACCATTATTTTCTGAAAACCACATTTCATACAGTTAAAATTCATTTCTGAAACATCTGAAAGAATTATTATTATTGCAGTCGCAAATGTAAGGATTTCAATGTGTATGATTTACTTCATAACTTTCGTTTCAGAAAAACACCTAGAAACTAGTGTGAAGTACAAGTGAGCCCCAATACATCAATTAGCACTTCTACAATTAGCAGCATAACACATACAATATCAAGCTAAAATTGAATAATAAACACTTGTATCGATATCCTTCTTAGGCCTGGTGTGTGTTTGCCCTTACTGTTTTTTGTTTTTTTTTTTTTTTTATTTTTTTTTCTTATTTTTTTTTTTTTTTTTTTTTTTTTTAATTAGTAAATCTTATAAACCAATTATTTACATACAATATATTAATATAATATGCAGGGTTGTTAGGCCTGGTGTGTGTTTGCCCTTACTGTTTTTTGTAAGACGTAAATAAGTATATCTTATAAACCAATTATTTAAGTAACGGATATTTTAGATTAGATATGAATTAATAGCTAATATTGTTTCATATTTCTTGTTGGTGTGTTATTTTTTATGTTTTCATGTTTTGTGTTCTCTGATTCGTACTGCTTTAGTTGTTTGGCGTTTTCGTCAGTGTTTTTGCTTTTTTGAATTTGTACTTCATGTTTGTGTGTTTTCGTGTTTTGTGCTTTTGCCGTTTGTTTTTGTTTTTATTATTTGTGCTCGTGCAGTTTGTTAAACGCAACATTTGAACATTTGATAATTTTTAACCTAACTCTGCTACCATTTTCTATCATTAATTTGACATAAATAGGCTATAAAGTTAATTTTAGTGCATCGTTACAAAAGCCAGATTAGTTGCTGTAATGAAATCTTGAACTGAACTCATTTTTATAAGTCTTATTGGTTAGATTATCAACTATAGTTTTATGGTAATTGTGTTTTATCTGTCTTTAGACAATAAACAATATTCGCCTTTTAAAATGTGTTTTTGTGCTTAACCACCCAAACCTTGTCTCTTCTTTTGCTTAGTTGTTCAATGTATCTGACTTTACTCTAAAATTTTTCAAAAATACAATATCTTATAGGAAGTTTTAATGTTAAGCTTAGTCTACAGTTTATTTAGTTAATAGTTAACAATTTGTTACATAGAGTTTATGTTGTGTAAAGCACAACTGACTTTAACTACAACTTTATTACGAAAACTACTGATAAGTGTGATCAGAGTTCAACTGAGTGTTTTTCAAGTTATTTAAAATTCTACTTTCAGACAACAGTTTACTTAGTAAAATTCGAGATAACTTTTATATGATGGCTAAGGTGGATATTCAAATGAACTTCTTTTAGTTGAAGCGGTAATAAGAATTTGTATGTATTCTTGTATTAAAATGATATCTCACGACCTCTACAAAACTGTTGTTAATTATAATTTTTTTAAACTTGTCAGGTTCATCAATTGGGCGTCAAAGTTTTGGCTCAATCTTAAATGCGGGTTGCTGCTTCAAGGCAAATTATGAATACTATTACTAACGAATGTTTTTGTTCAGTTGCATTTATTAAAAAATCACAGCAAACTTGCCTGTAATTTTATGCAGCCACCCATTAAACAAGACATAAAAATAAACTATATAAAAATAGTTATGCGATTTCTGAACTGAATCAAACATTATTATTTAAGCCAGAAACCGACTAACAAAACAAGCTAAGTTTTCTGCATAAGTATTCAGTAAATATCAAGCATTAACTTTTAAGTACATTGGCCAGAGGCCATCGTAAACCTGTTGGGCCAGTGAAAGTGCTCTTTCTGAATTTACATAGTTCCCAATTCCCGTAAAGAAGTCACCTTTTGCAGCCATTACAGTGCACCATCTCATTCAAAAGCTTTCCGCAATTGGAACTTAGAATGCAGAAATTATATTATGAAAATTTAACTTGGTCAGTGTTCGATTGTTGTGTCCGTTTGGAAGTAGTACTATTATCGATTTTAATTAGAAATGTGACGTTACTTTGCATTGAAGCATTTGGGTAGCAGGGAGCTGTATGGTCGAGCGGTTAGTTTATTCGGTTGGTGACCGTGAGCTGACCTCGACGATTCCCAGCAGCTCACTTTATGTCAGATTTTTATTTTTTCCAATACCCTTCTCAACAACAATGAAAGCACCAACTTACTGATTAAACAGGCATTTTAGTTGTGACAGACGCAAAGCTACGGTAAAAGACGTGTAAAACGCACTCCGCACATTGACACTTTAACGCTATCACTGTGCTAAGGTACCAGAATCAAAATTAAAGACCTGTTAGGCTGTGGCCCAACTGGAAAAACACCTGTTCAAATGGTTGCATAAACTGAGTTAAAGTCAAAATATCATAACATAACGAAACGCCTTTTGCGACACAAAGTAAAGCCATGCTTCCAACAACATGACCAATATGCAAATTAAGTACACTGCGAACGCAGCTTTAACAGTAGCTCTTAATTCTGGGCCCTCTAGTGCCTTATATGTCCAGGGTTGTGATTTAAAGCTGCTAGGTTGTGGTACGGTATATTTACCAATGATTTTACACAAAAGTCCATGGGTTACTGTAGCGCTGAAGAAACTGTTCAGTTGTCGTTTTAAAAGACTGTCGTTTTTAGGCAAACCAGCCGCAAACCAGTCCAAAATTTGTGGTTTTTCCTGAAAAAACTTCAGGTTATACATCCAAGCATAGTAGCTGACAATATCTAGTTCGGCGTAAAAAAAAGCTTTTGTGTTGTTTTTTAGATACTCAATGATTAGATCGATATTATCCAGTTTTGTCCAAGGCTCTAGGGTTAGTTTGCCGTTTTTTCTGAAAATAGTTCCTCGTCCCATCCAAGACAAATCAGTTTTATCTGTAACCCACGTATAATTGTAATCCAACGCGCCCTGAACATCGTAATATCCAACCCATGGTAACCCGAATTTTTGCACCGTAGTTTTACTGCTAAAATGAGCATTAAAATGAATCAAAAGTAGCTGAAATACAATCAAATTAATCACAGGTCGATGGAATTTTGACAGCCGCGTAAGTAAGTGCAAAATCACAATTAAGACTACAATAGCAACCAAAGTAGACGGCTGTAAGATAGACCACCAACGAAGCTCGGAAATGTTTATTTCTTGCAGGTTGGAGTTGTAGAGAAATCCTCGAAACGAACGAGCTAGCGGGTTCGTAAAGGCTACACCGCGCATACGGTTTGGTGTCATGGTCATATCGGGCAAAGTGGCGTCTATGGCGCCTGATAAGATATCTCCGATGAGTCCGGTTGATGTTCCCACACCTTCTCTAAACATTCCAAATGCTTCACTTGACGGCACAAACCTAAAATTAGAACAACAGACAGTGCATATGTTGAAAAAAAGATGAAACCCCAGTTTAAAAAGAATTAAAAAATTAGGGGTGCCGGGAATCGAAAACCGGTCCGCTCGCGTCGACGACAAAAATGCTAACCACGACACCACAGCCCCCAAATCTCATAGGCCCTATTTCTTATTGACAAAACATGTAAAAATAGTTGCAATTGGCTGTCAATGACAAACATTTCGGTGGATTCTTTGAATGTATTAACGAAATCACCATGGCTATCCAGTCATTAAATAGTTAGTCTAAATATTGCAACTTCTGACTGTTAGATTGTTGCGTCGTAATTCGTGGTTGAAATTTCCATACAGTCTATATCTAAAACGTAACAAAACTGTCTAAAAACTGCATAAATACTATACTTTGTTTTTGTTTGATCAATGTTTGCATTTACATTACCGCATATCTACTCCACTATGACTGGAATTTTTGAATTTTTGCCACTACCCACCCACAAGCATTTTGTTTTATCGCTCCTAACGTGCTGTAATGCAAAATCACATTTTAACTAATATAAAATGCACGCAAGATTCTTACTTTATATTGTAGTTGTACTGTTTTGCAAAAAGCAACATGATTTCTCCATAAATTCCACCGTCATCTTGACAAGCTTTACTTTGAGCATCGTCAAATAAGCAGTTGTTAAAGTCAGGCATAAGTGAGGCTACACCCACACGCAATAACTTCATGGTTAAATAAAAGCCTTTTTAAAAAACACTAGAAAGGTTCTATTTTCTGTTTATCTTTTACATTAGCTCAACTTTGATGTAAATGAAATTACTTTGAAGACGCTTTTTAGGTCAAACTTGCTGTGAAGCTTTAGGAAAAATGTAATAAAAAAGCACTGTTTTGTTGAGTCATTTAAAATTGCGCAAAATGCAGTTTTTAAATTCAGAAAAAAAACTTTAATCTAAATCTGCAATTTGCGCTTTTTCAAGTATCCAAAAAAAAGGTCTTCGGTCGCCAGTTTTGGATTGCCTGAACTAAAAATGCCGACTGAATTCAGGTGTAATTTTGCGTGGTGGAGGACTAACACAGGGATTTGATAGTTTTGCTGGGCTATGGGCCCAATCCAATCCAGGGCGATATCCTAACTGTAATATATTGACTGAAGAAATTTCAGGACTGAAGTGAAGTCGCCAACAAACAATGATGATGATGATGGGGCGGTGACGCCTGCTGAGTCGATGGCTTTCCAAGCCGTTGAGCCGTTGAACGATGATTGGAAGATGATGGTCGGTGTCGGTCAGGTGATGATTACGGGGAAGGGATTGGCTAACGATGATGTTGGCGGGAAAACTGGCCCCTGGATTTGCCAGAAAGATGCCGGACCATTGATTTCGGCGGTAGAATCTAAAACAAATCTAGGAAAAAGAGAGAAGACCGGAGAGGACTAACTAGACTAGAGTGACTGTTTCAGAGGTGGGGTGTCCACTGGACCGGAGCGCGGTAGGAACTTTGGCCCAAACGGATGCAGAACGTTCCTCTTTGCCGCTCTGAAGAACTTTTGCCACTGACTGCTGAACAAACATTACAAGGTTTATATGTAGCTATGCAAGGTGGACATTCTGTGGGTAGCGTTCTAATACGCCTGATAATAAAATTTTAAAATCAATAATTTTCAAATGTGCAATAAATTTAAAATTACGTTTCCTAAACTATGCCACCACATGATCTACCCATCAAACAGTTTACATCATTTTTTGACGGTTGTACAAACTATTTAGCTCAGTGAGATATGGGTGCCCTCACGTTCATCTATATTTGTGAGAAAACTGACACCCACATTTAGCATTTTATCAATAACCATTTTCAACTGTCTTTTATCGTAAACTAAACTATATTATGGAAATTAAACTACCGAATGACGAGTTCTACTAGTTTCTAAGGTTTCTATTGCTAATGTATCAAATAATTCAAAGTTATAATCAAGAGTACATAATAGGAAGAGTATGACACTCTCCCTATTATGCCTGGCAGGGCGCGTCCAATGCGGAACGCGAAATAGCCAGTTTATGTACGGTTTTGAGGGGAAGGCGGGGTACCCCCCTCAACTGAAGACCCCGTACTCAACTGGGGGGTTACCCCCCTCATTTCAAGACACTAAGCAAGACCTTGCGCTACCCCCCCTCCTCAGTTCAGTACCCCCTCTTCACTCTTCAGTTCAGGGGGGGTACCCCCCGTCATTTCAGCACATCAACGAAAGTCCTTGTTAGTGTCTTGAAATGAGGGGGCCCCCCCTCAACTGAAGACGGCGTACTGAACTGCGGGGGGGGGGGTACCGCTCCCTCAGTTGAGTACGGGGTATCGTTTTGAGGGGGGGTACCCCCCCTCAGTTGAGTACGGGGTGTTCAGTTGAGGAGAGGGTACCCCCCCCTCAAAACCGTACATAAACGGGCTATTTCGCGCTCAGCATTGGACGCACGCCCGAAGGCATAATAGGAAGAGTGTCATACTCTTCCTATTATGTACTCTTGTTATAGTGTAATAAGTGTAATAGTTCTAATCTAATTTTTTTCAAATAAGTTCTAATATTTTCTATTCTACTATTGTATATAATAGTTTCTAATTTCTGAAAATAATCCATTGTGAAAAAATAGGTTTGATAAATGCACTTATTGCTAGAAAAACAGGTCTACCATGGTTAGCCAAAAAATGTAATACTTCACAATACTTAAAATACCTAAAATACTAAAAAAATCTCGTGTTTCGTTTATGATTTACAGGCGCTGCGTTCACGAACAGAGATTAGAGAACAGAGAATTATCTTAAAGGATTGCATCATCGAAAGCCTAGAAGACGCCAAGCACAAGAGTTGTACACGCACGAATCTCATCAAGTTGGTTGATGGCTCTGGATGGACACAGTATACGAAGATGTTGTAGACGACTTCGGTTCAGATTCAAGCGACGAACGACGGGTCAGGGGAGCCAAATGTTGAGCTGTTCCCCGTAAACTGAAGGCAGAAAGGGGCACCAACTGGCCCCTTTGGCAAAAGTCTCGCAGCCTTGCCGAATTTCGGTCCTTTTGGATCCCAGGCGCCAGTCAGCACTGGACAGAGCCTACTCAGATTTCCCAAAGCCCAAGCCTCACATTGCACAGCGGTCCTGCTATCACTGCGGTGGGGCGGGTCACTGGGCCAACTCCTGCCAAAAACAAAAAACGTGGTGTCATTTCAGCAAAAAAATATCAAAATCCTTTACATCTATGATCCAGGAAAGTCAACATCAACACAGAATAGCTCCGCGCGACTTGCCAAAATTCACGAGTAAACTGCAGTCTTTTTCCTTAGTAATTCCTACTACGTATTCGGTTATTTACATGAACAATTCATCGGGATATTAGCTACAGCACTCAATAGGATAAAGTTATCGTGCTGTCCGCTGAAACAAAGAGTTAAAATTTTGAGCGATCAAAATTTTAGAAATAATACCTCAAAATTTGCAATTTTCTCAAGACCCTATCACTGTAATTTATTCGGACGCCAATGCGTCCGGGTGCGGAGCAGGGATGGAGTTAGAAAACGAGCGTGTTTTGTGCTTTAATGAATAGTCTAAAACAAACGCACATGTTCCTTGACCTGGCGAAAATCAGCAGCTACTCAATACGCTTTAGTAGCAGCAAAAAAACGTGCAGAGTAAAACAGTTTCATGATTTACGGATAACCAGAATACTGCTAAAATTGTTAACGGTGGTAGCAAACATCCCTATCTGCAAGCTGCATTAACCCTTTCAGGCCCAGAGGATCATGGAAGATACCACATGATGAGGGACCATATCTGGGGCTATGTAACTTGACTAGTCTATTCTAGTGAGAGGATCTTTGCACTGTTTTATGGAGAATGGTAGGTCTTAGCATTTCGCCGGTAATTTCCAGTCCTACTACCACACAGCGAAGTCTATGCTTAATTAAGCAATCTGCAAATTTGACTTTTTTCCATCGCAAAAGTAGTGTTTTCTTTAGGGCCACATTATGAAATTGGAATGCAACTTCAGCAGTCTGCTTTGTGTGCATCAGAAACAGCAGATAATGTAGTTTACTTCTAGCAATCAACTATGTCAGGCGCACAGTTGCTGTGTTAATACTCTGGGGTGAGGTACATTACATTATGCCTGAGCGACTGCGCAAATTTTTAAAAACTTTCAACTTTGAGCGCTTACAACTCAAAAACGTCTTAGACCCTTAATCGGCGGGATTATGTATTGTTTAATATACATTTCTCTATCTAATGGTGGTTTCGCGATGTCTCTGCGACGCACGTAGCTCGAGCAATGTCCAGAAAACTAGAAGGTGTCAGAATGAAGCTGTCTAGCCAGTGATACTCTGTGCATTAAAGGGTTAATCAGGGAATGCTGAATTGCAAATCTGAAACCGATTTCAGTCTAGCCGGATTGTTTTAGTAATACTAGCTTGAAAATGCTCATTTTTGAGCTCGCGGACTAAAAAAATTAGAATTTCGTTTTTTTAAAGATTTACGAAACGTGTCAAATAGTAATTTGTAATAGGGATCTTTACGGTGAATACCGCGCCTAGAAAACACGGCGGTGGCTAAGTTGAGCAAGATCAAGGACACCGACGGTGTAATTCTGACGAGGTTTTTGATGCAATGTCAGCCTGCTGGGGCAGCTTCGATTTTGATCGACTTGCTTGTGCACAAAGCACAAAAACTAAAAAATTCAACTCTAGCTTCTTGTGTTCAGACACTACAAATGTAAATGCATTTGCCGTTAATTGATCAACAGCACAAAACAATTGGGTGGTCCCACCAGTAACAACTTTTGCAAAAACAGTAGTGCATTTTGTCAGCAATAACGATGTGCTGGTTGTGCCCAAGTGGCAGTCAGCAAAAGTTTGGCCGTTACTGTTTTTTTGGGCGGGGGGCACCTGTTGTAAAATGTCACAAAATGTGGTGGCATTAAAAGCAAAAGACTTGATTAAAATTAAATCGTACTATGCGTACGTAATGAAGCAAAACACCTGCCATTCTTTCATTCTTTTATGTTTAAATCGTACTCTCATAAAATTGTAACTATTTGTTTCAATTTTTCCTGTTGGGCCACAGCCCAACAGGTCTTTAATCTTGATTTTGGAATCCTAACACACTGCTAGCGTTAAAGTGCTTGTGTGCGGGGTGTGTTTTACACGTCTTCTACCGTACATTTGCATCTGTCACTACCAAGTGCCTTGTATTTTCACTTGTCTTCTTACAGTAGGTGTTCAGCGGTAGGCGAAAATTCAAAAGTCAAAAAAAATAATGATGCACTAGGAATCGAAGCAGTGACCTAATGTTTACAAACCTAACACACTATTCACTCAACCACTGAGATTCCTTGGATTTTAAGCTTTTACATCCAGTAAAATAAATTCATCAATTCCAGTGTTTGCCAATGTTGACACTTGACAGCGTTGCCTACCTGAAAAGTGACGCAAATACAGACCAAGTTGAAATTAAAAGTTTTGAGTAAAAATGCCTGCAGAGTACATGCAGTGATTAAACTTCACTATTTAAAACCTTTTGACTGAGATTTTGCAGTTTTGGTGGCTGCAAAATTATCAGTTTTTTTACAAAAAACTGAATCAATTAACTGACCCAACAGGTTTACGATGGTCTCTGGCCAATGTACTTGAAAGTGTATTCTTTATACTTACTGAAGATTTTGCCACAGATTCGGCTTGTTTGCAGAATAAGGCATAACTGAGTTATTCAGTAGACAAATAATCAATATTTTGTGTCTTCTAAAATGTAAGAAGTACGTCTTTTTGGTAGCTAGTTATTTACCAAACATGACAAACCCAATTTTTTTTAAATCTGCAAAATACATAGGTGCAGTGGATGACACAGTTCACTACGCACACCCACACATCTAGTGTATTTTTGGACCTTCCAAGGGGTCAAATTTTTTGAAGCTGTTTTTGACGTTGTTTTAAAAAATTTGAGCCCCTGAACATAAAAAAGGGTCCTTTGTTGAAAACTGACAATCCTCTGCTTAGAATAGAGGGTCCCCTACTGTCGGCAACCCGTTTAATGCCGACAGGGGCTAATTTTAGTTGATAGTTCCGGGTCGTACTGTTTTGATCGGATTCTGGTACTAGTTTATCTGAGCTCCGATTCGAACTGTTTTATCCGAGTTTACTATAGCACTGTCGTTTCATGGGTCTAGGTTTTACTAGCATATCTCAGCTATCGGGCCAAACTCTCTGAGGGGGGCTTTGATGCCTCGCCTCCCCCCCCCCCGCCTGGCTACGGCACGGGTCCGGATCGTATTGCTGTGTCTGGGCTACGGGTAGTATTGCTCTGTTTATCACTATTGTCTTTCGACGTTTTTCTCCTATTTTACGTCGCAGTCATAAAGTCTGTAAAAAGCAGTAGACAGTTATAGATCGCATTAAGTTAAGGTTTTGTATTCGTGTATAAGGCTATCTATCCGTATTTTACATAATTTTGGTGTTGACTTTATAGGTAACTATGCAGATGCTGCATCTCGTCAAATGTTTAGCGGTTTATTTTCACACGGAATATGCCATTACTTTGCCTATATATACGCCTAAACCTTTCACTAGAGCTGCTTCTGTGTGCTAACCTCCTTCCGCTTGTTGCTTGTCATTCCATTAAAATTACAATCAGAAGTTATTTGTGTTGCCATTCCCTTCTTACGATAGATTACGATAGTTTTATCGGGTAGCTAGTCTACAGTCTTCCTACGGTAGCACTCACGCTACAGCATATACGCGGCGGCTCCGCTGCCGTGTAAGAACGCAGGGATGGTGTAAGCCATATAAAATCTATATATATCAAACACTTATGAACAGAGCAGAAGAAAAGTAAAACTGAAATGTAAATAAATACTCAAAAGTATTAGTATCTTATTTGTTCAATTTTTCAAAACAGTTTCATTTAAAAAAAACTATTCATCTCAAAGAACGAGCAAAATTCAATTTGTTATGCTAGTTCTAGCAAGAGTACATAATGGGAAGAGTATGACACTCTTCCCATCGGCCAACTCGGCAGCGCGGTAGATGCGTTGCACAATAACGGCCAAAAAGGTACCCAAATGAGTACCCCTACCCAAATGGGTACCTGGTACCCAAACTGGTCCTGCAGGTACCCAAATGGGTACCCCAGCGTTCTGATTGGGCCCTGCAGGGTACCCAAATGAGTACCCCTACACAACTGGGTACCTGAGGTACCCAAATGGGTACCAGGTACCAAAATGGGTAGCCCCTCATCAACCAATCAGATTGCAGCAGCCTTTAGCTCCGCCTACGAGCAAGCTAAAGTAATCCCACGTGCAGCAGTATATGTGACATTGCGGGTAATGCTTTCTTTAGATTTTTTTGCATTTTTCTGCCCCAAAGACTTATTGTAAGACATAAACAAAGTCTTGGTTTACTGATGGAACTTTTACAAAATGATTTTAATTAACAAAGACGCAGCTGAAATGAGATATTCTTAAAAAATGGCATAAAAAAGGCAAAAAAAGAGCATTTTGTACAACGATTGCTTAAAAAATTATATAATAGTTTTAACTAAGTTCCATCACTTAACCAAGACTTTGTTTATGTCTTATAATAAGTCGTTGGAGCAGAAAAATGCTAAAAAATGTAAAGACAGCATTACTCGCAACGTCACATATTCTGCTGCACGTGGGATTACGGTAGCTTGCTCGTAGGCGGAGCTAAAGGCTGCTGCAATCTGATTGGCTGTTAAGGGGGTACCCATTTGGGTACCTGCAGGACCCGTTTTGGTACCAGGTACCCATTTGGGTAGGGGTACTCATTTGGGTACCTTTTTGGCCGTTATTGTGCAACGCATCTACCGCGCTGCCAAGCTGGCCGATGGGAAGAGTGTCATACTCTTCCCATTATGTACTCTTGGTTCTAGTAATCACCAGAGCAACACGAGCGGTTACTATAGTTACCTTATTACCTTACTATACTGTATTAATTTTTCGGTAAAAAAGTGATATGATAATAACTCAGGAACCGCTCAAAGCAGAAACGTCGTCTTTTTTTATTAGATAGCAGAAGTCATGGGCTAAAAGTTTTCTATTCGCAGTTAATCGATAGAACAAACCGTTTAACCGCTAAACCGGTTTGAAAAAAATAAAAATTATCATAGTGACATTTTCTGGCTAGAACTGTCACTACAGCAATATGAGATGATAATTAGAACATACGCAACTTCCATTTGGAATTTACCCAAAAATGTCGCCAAAACTTTTGACATAATTGTGGTGGAAGCATGTTAATAATGTCATCGCAGAGAGAATTAATGGTGCTTCCAAATGACATATCACGTGGGTCCCCCAATTTTCAGAAAAGGTTGTAAATTTCGAAGTCTAAATTATGACGTACGTTGAACGTTGCGATACAGGGCCATGTGACCCATCATTCAAAAGCTCTTGGAACGTGCTTGCAAATGATGCTAAAATTATTTCAGTATGTTTACGCTATCAAAAGTTATGACCCTTTAAAATATTTCCTAAAGGGGCTGACTACAATGATCACACCATGTGTGATCAAATCTCAATGAGACTGCAATTTAGGCAAGAAATTACAAAATTTTCGACTTAAGTTTTGCTGTTAATTTATACATTACGTCAGCCAAGGGAATGGTTGAATTAGTCTAAACTAGACGCACTAGACTTGTAGTCTATAATAACAACTTGTGCGAATTTTTCAAACTATTAGTCTTGAAAAATTTTGTAAAACAATATTTAAAAGAATAAAACAAAAATTCTCCGATTAAAAACATTCTTTATTTTACTGTTTATTTTTTACTGTTGAGAACACAATTCCGGCTGCTGCACATCATCAATCGGTTTTGTTTTTGTTAACAAATTTTTTTATTATAGTTCATTTTCTGTAAACTAAAGTCACTAAAAAGTTTATTTTTTAAAATTGATTAAATTTTCAAACTCACTTGTAAGCTTCATGTTTATTGTAGTATCATTTTTACACAACCCCACCTCCTAAGTTTCAAGACTACAACATTTCATAAAAGCTCATTTAGCTGGTTAGTAGAACCAAGTGATGTAAGCTCTTATAAAAGCTACTCGTTTTTATTTTTTATGAATATGAAAAGTTGCATAAGTCTTTACCAAATTTAGAGTACCGTAATATAACGAAACGTCCTTTCTAAAACAAAATGAAACCATAATTCTAACGACATGCCAAGAAGGCATATAAAATACAGTACAAGCGCAGCCTTAGCAGTAGCTCGTATTTCTGGGACTTTTAGTGCTCGATATTTCCAAGGTTGCGATTTACGACTCCTAGGCTGAGGTACTGTATATTTGTCAATAATTTTGTGTAGAAATCCATGGGATATTGTAGCACTGAAAAAATCGTTCAGCTGTCGTTTCAAAAGACTATTGTTTTTCGGCACAACAGATGCGAACCATTCTAACGTTTGTGGTTTTTCCTGGAAAAATTTTAAGTTGTAGATCCAAGCGTAATAGCTGACCATTGCCAGTTCGGCGTAATAAAAGGATTTTGTGTTGTTTTTTAGATACTCAACAACTTGATCGATATTGTCCAGTTTAGTCCAAGGCCTCAGGGTTAGTTTGCCATTTTTTCTAAAAATGGTCCCCCGTCCCATCCAAGACGTTTCATCTTGAGCAATGACCCAAGTATAGTTACTATCTAACGCTCCCTGAACGTCGTAATATCCAACCCATGGTAAACCAAATTTTTGCGCCGTAGTTTCACTGCTAAAATGAGCATTAAAATAACACAAAAGCAGCTCAAATACAATCAAATTAAACACTAGTCGATGCATTTTTGACAGATGCGTCAGCAAATGTAAAAGCATCGTAGAAACAACAATAGCAATCCAAGTGGATGGCTGCAAGATGGACCACCAACGAAGCTCCGACTTTATTTTTTGCAGGTTGGAATAATAAAGAAATCCGTTGAAGGTCCAAGCCAGCGGGTTTGTAAAGGAAACACCTCGCATACGGTTTGGTGTCATTGTCATGTCCGGTAAGGTCGTATCTAAGGCTCCTGATAGAATAGCTCCAATTAGTCCTGTAGATTTTCCCATTCTGTCATCCATAAATAATCCAAATCCGCCGCTAGATGGGATAAACCTAAAACACGAACAGAAAATTAACCTCCCCAAAATCGCTTCTGGTCCTTATTTTGCCGACCAGTATTAATGCTTTTCCCATAATGGCTTCTAAGATACAATTGGCACCATGTCACACTAATGAAACGTGTAGGGCCCGATTTATCGAAGCAAAATGTTCGTCATCAGAAATGTTCGTCATCGAAAATGTTCGTCATCGAAAATTTTGGATTGATCGAAACATTTTCGATGACGAACATTTGCTTTTTCGATGACGAACATTTGCTTTTTCAATAGCGAGTTCGTCATCGAAAAAGCAAATGTTCGTCATCGAAAATTCTCATAAAAAAGCAAATGTTGTATGAAAAAGCAAATGTCTATCGAAAAGCAAATGTTCGTCATCGAAAAGTTCGTCATCAAAAATGTTCGTCATCGAAAAAGCAAATGTTCGTCATCGAAAAAGCAAATGTTCGTCATCGAAAAGCAAATGTTCGTCATCGAAAAAGCAAATGTTCGTCATCGAAAAAGCAAATGTTCGTCATCGAAAAAGCAAATGTTCGTCATCGAAAAAGCAATTGTTCGCCATCGAAAAAGCAAATGTTCGTCATCGAAAAAGCAAATGTTCGTCATCGAAAATGTTCATTATTGAAAATTTTCAGCGTTCGAAATTAGATCAGTCGTTCTAAGTCTAAACATTCTGAATTAGAACATTTTCATTAAAGTCTAAATTCTCTAATAATAATAATAATAACTACTACTAACTACTTCCAGTACTACTACTACTACCTAAGACTACCTAATACTAGTAAAATTGAGGTACAATAAAGTATTGAATTTAGTGGTTCTGTCTGGTGCCAATAGATAGTGGCAAACTCTCAAAGTTGAATATTATTTTGTTTCAACTTTTCCGCAACATTAACCAAAGTTTTGAAAAACTTTACATAAATCATTTTGCCGAAAGAGAACTAATTTAATAGTTCAGAAAAGCTGAAAAGCTGGTTATAATTTCACAGAGCTCGGTTCATATACTCGCCCTTGTCCTTGTCCCTATTATTTTGTCCTTGAGCAATTCCAAAATTACCTGGCCAGATAAGCCGATTTTTGGCATGAAAATATTTGATCTCAATTCCAGACCGAATACAAAATTCATCTAAAACGCTTCCGTTAATTCTTCACAGCAGCTGACCGAAATGTGCCCTAGTCCTTCTTGTCCCTCTGTGTTCTCAAGGACTAGTATGAACCGGTCTTAAATTAAGTACGCCTGAACCAAAAGCTTGAAACGGCCAGCCAACTCTCTTTGCAGTATGGTCGCAGATATCAGTTATTCAGTTAACAGCTATAAGGGTCGATTCATACTTCAGTAGGGCATACGGACAAAGCCTGTATAATCCGTTTTTTAATTCTTACTTTTTAAGGCAAACGCGCATAGCTTGGGCCTAAGTTGCGTTCATATTTTTGAACAGTATGTCCGTTTGTCCGTATGCCCTGGAGTTTTGGCTAAGTTGAACTGAAATTAACTTTGCCGGGCATCTACGGACAAAGTGAAATGGTGCGGTTTAGTATATATAGATGAACGGACATATGGCTGACGGGCAAAGTGGCAGACGGCTGTACGGGCGAAGGCGTGAATTGAACAGCCGTTCTGCCGTTCAGTTGGTCCCAATGTCCATACGGCAGTACCGTTATTTTAATAATTAATATTAAAAATTGTTATTAAAAATACTTTCAATTTCAAATATTTTATTAATATTAATATTAAAAAATTAATGAGCTGCGCTATTTATATGAATATTTAATTAATAATAAATAAGGTTGGCTATTTATATTAATATTAAAATTACTGCCAACTGCTTATGTACCTAAAGATGTTCGCAGTTGAAATTTTCAACAGAGGTACCAAGCTCCGTTGAAATGTTCGTCATCGAAAAAATTTTCGATGACGAGCTTTTGTCATTTAGAACAGAATAATGTTCTAAAAGACCAAAGCTCGTCATCGAAAAATTTCTCGATGACGAACATTTTCGATGACGAACTTTCGATGACGAACATTTGTCTTTTGATAAATCACCGTTGAAAAAACAAATGTTCATCATCGAAAATGTTTCGATCAATCCAAAATTTTCGATGACGAACATTTTCGATGACGAACATTTGTCTTTTCAATAATGAACATGTATTTTCGATGACGAACATTTGTTTTTCGATGACGAACATTTGGTTTTTCGATGACGAACATTTTTGATGACGAACAATTGTTTTTCGATGACGAACATTTTTGATGACGAACATTTTCGATGACCAACATTTTCGATGACGAACTTTTGATGACGAACATTTTCGATGACGAACATTTTGTTTCGATAAATCGGGCCC
>JASANF010016537.1:0-21539 GCA_030248245.1 Trissonchulus sp. WLG1_4 | reverse complement strand
AACAGATATAAAGCAGAATGCATCGCAAATTAGAAAGCTGTTTTGCCGAGCTGCAAATATTGCAATTCCAAAAACATATAACTTCTCGCAGAAATTACGCCATAATGATTTACCAGCAAGAATTGGAATGGAAATTGAAAAAAGGGAAAAGAGTAGTTGCGAAAATATCAGAAAACAAGAAAACTGTCTGACAAACTATTATACAATAGGCAAGCAGCGAGAACAACTAAGCGGATAAAAAGTTTTACTCGAGACAAATGGGCTAAATTTGCTAGCGCTCTAGATATCAGATCTGCTCCAACACAAATTTGGAGAATCCACAGATCTCTAAGCAGGAAACGTGTTCCTCCAGAAAACCATCCTATGCGAAACAATAATGGTGACCTCATTACTGGAAATCAAGAACGAGCAAACCTTTTGGTAAATTTCTACACCCGTAGACAGCTAACCCAAGAAACACCTTTTGATTTTTCATATGTGTGCGAATCACACAAAATGCAGAATTATCACTTACTAGAGAAGGAATTCACCGCAGAAGAACTTGAATACAATGTAACCAAGTTAAAACCAAAAAAGGCTCCTGGACATGATCAAATTCTAAATGAGTTTATTAAAAAATCTGGCCCGGAAACAAAGCAAAAACTTCTGGAAATTTTTAACATGTCATGGAGTAAAAGCAAAATTCCGATAGAATGGAAAAAAACTATTATACATCCAATACTAAAGCACGGAAAAGCAGGAGATAAACCAGCTGATTACCGACCCATATCTTTACTCAGTTGTTTATTTAAATTACTGGAACAGATGGTAGCACAACGACTGGTCCAATTCTTGGAAACGAACAATCTCATTGACTATCGCCAAGCTGGTTTCAGACAACTACATAGCACACTACACCAAGTATGGAGACTAATTGTAGATGTGGATATTGGATTTCAAAGAAAAGAAGGAACATTAGCAGTTCTACTAGACTTAGAACAAGCCTATGACTCAGTGAACCGGAGTCTTTTACTACAAAAACTCAAAAGAAAAAATATTAATGGAAAAACTATTTAAGTGGCTAGAACAATATCTAAAGCCAACTCCAACGGTTGTTCGCTATCGGGGAAGCTTGTCAGAAAGTAAACTACAATTTTTCGGAGTTCCACAAGGTGGAGCAAGTAGTCCGTTTCTGTTCAATGTTATGATTGACGACATTACAGAAATAGTTGACATATTTTCTAAAAATTATCCTAATACTCCAACCAGAATTGGGTTGTACGCCGATGATATAGTTATCTGGATGGCCCATGAAGATAAGCTGCTCTGTTACAGTCGAATGCAAGTGCTGTTGGACCAAATATGCAAGTGGGCTGATGACAATCAGTTACACTTTAATTCGACCAAGTGCAACAGCATATTTTTCAGTAAAACACGAACAGACCTGCCAGTACCATATCATAACCTGAAAGTACATGGTGGCTCAATAACTGAAGAGAAAGTTGTTAAATATCTTGGGATAACAATCGATCATAAATTATCATGGTCTCGCCATATTGTCAAAGCAGCGATGACCGGCAGTGCTGGCTGCAAAATTTTGAGACAACTCTCTGCAAAAAGAAAAGGTCTAAACAGAAAAAATATGCTTGCTATTTATCACAAAGCAATAAAACCAGTTTTACAATATGGAGCAGAACTTTTTTCTTTAACAACAACGCGCAAAGACATGAATAGGTTAGCTGCAGTGCAAAACAATGCTTTAAAAACTATAACCGGCGCGATTGGAAACCCTTCAATTTCTTTAATGCAAATTGAAACAAACACGCCCCCGCTGAAAAATCATTTTGATCAATGTACAGCAAAATTTCATTTCAAATGCCGCCAGCTTCCTAACAATCATTTGGCACGACGTATGCTAAAAGAGCTGCCTCCACGTGGAAATCAAAAAGGAATTGGTCTATGGAAAGCATCTGAAAGGATTTTGAAGAAATATTCAATTTTAAACATAAACAACGTGAGGATACAGCGACCAATTAAAAGACATTTAGAAAATTACTCCTTATTTCACTTTCCAGAATCTCTAAATTCTTTTAGAAAAAACGAGCCTACTGAAATACTAAGAGCTGAGACTCTTCGTGTTCAAAACGGCTATTTAATTCATTGGAAAAAACAAATCAATGTCATTTTTACTGATGCCGCGAGAGATACCCAATCTGGAATAGCAGCAATTGCAGCAATAATATATGTCTATAATCAGCAATATGAGAAATCAACGCTGTCGAAATGCCTAGGAATCACCTCTTCGATTCATGATGCAGAAAAAGAAGCCATACGACTAGCCTTAGAATCTCATAAGCTAGAAAATGACTTCCCAGTTGTGCTCTTCTCTGATTCTAAGTCAGCAATAGAATATCTCAAGACTAATACATGGGAAATAGCAACGGGGTCAAAACGTAGAAGTGTACCAATTTTTATCGAGTGGATCCCGGCCCATATAGGTGTCGAAGGAAATGAGCAAGCGGATCAACTTGCAAAAAATACATTAAAAAATTCCACTGAGAATTTTCAAAGCTTCCCTAAAAGGGACCCATATAGTATTGATGAAGTCCAGAAGAAAATCATTAAAATTAGTAAAGAAGAGTGGTATAACTCTTGGGATAACGACAAAGTTTCGAGAAAATACTACAAATTCCGTCCACGACCTGTAACAGAAGACGCAATTGACTCTCTACCTGCTTCACTGCAAGCAATAATATTTCAAGCAAGAGCTGATCTATGGCAAGGAGTCAACGCTAACAGAATGAAATTCAGGTCAAGTAATACCGACTTGTGCACATGTGGCCAAAAAGAAACCATACAGCATATTCTGGTTGACTGTCTGTACAACTCTTCAATGCGGATGAGATATTTTGGCACGGTTAAAACACACATTCAAGAAAGATTATTCGGAAACAAAAAAGAGTTGATAAAGACATGTGAATTTCTCAACTCGTGGCTGAAAATATCACAGAAGAATGACTCACAATTGGACATTCAAGAAACTGAACTGTAAAACTTAGGTAGGTATAAAACTGACCAATGACCAAGACCAAAACAGGACTAGTCAGTGTACGTTCGCTTTTAGCTCGTATACTGGCTCTCCCACGGATGCCGGGTGAGGAGGGTTTTTATAACCCTAAACCCTTAAGGCGGGAGGTAAAGAAAAAAAAATATACCCATCTCTTAACATCTCTTTAACAGGCTTGTACAAATTCATGCTGCACCAAAACTGATTTATTGTTTTTCAGCCGCACAAGTGTGGGCGTTTTTTGAAACGGAGTATAAAATCCATGCTCTATAGTATTCAGTACTAACTTGCTAGCTCCTATTTTTTCCAGTAGTTTAGTTTTAATTTTAGTTGCCCCTTCACGTCGACTTGGTTATCCTGCACCTTGATTCTATCTAGTTCACTGTTACACTGATAACACACACACTCTTTATTGCAATTGGGTACTCACAGTTTGGTTTGATCTCCACTTTAATCTTCGTTTTTCTGCTTGTTTCCAGGGACCGTGGCGCGGTTGGGACAAGCCTGGCCTGCATTGACGGCGAGGGATAGAGTAAAAGGGTTGGGTATATGGGCCCCACCTGGGGCCTCGGTTCTGAAAGGGCCAAGGTCCCGGGGGTCTCATGGAGTACCCCATGGGTGGGTGCCAAGCTGTAGGCTCTAGGCCAGAGGACGGTTTGCTAGGGGACGGTTGAGCTGGACGCTTGAGGGCTGCCGAGGTGCCGACTGCTTCTTCAGCTTCCCCTTCCACCCCTAGGCGCTACTTGCGCTATTTGCGCTATTATAGATTCCAGCTCAAAAACGCAACCCCCCCACCCCTAGGCGCTATTTGCGCTATATGCGCTACTATAGTTTCCAACTCAAAAACGCCGCCCCCCCCCACCCCCCCCCCGCTGTTTGCGCTATACACGCTACGACAAGTACCCCCCCTCCCCCCCACTCCCCCCTCCCCTCCCCCTCCCCCCCCTCCCCCCCCTATTACCCAACATGACTTTCCATTCTTCGTCCTATTGGTTACGCAAAATGAACCCATAGAATGGTAAAAAGACTCAGTAGGCGCCCACCCCCCCCCCACTCCCCCGGGGTTGGGTTTGAGGGCTTTCCATCCCTCGCTCCTATTAGTCAAAATTGTAGGCAATTACCCAACATAACTTTCCATTCTTCGCTCCTATTGGTTACGCAAAATGAAACCGTAGAAGGGTAAAAAGATTCATAAAGTATTCTCCAGGATATTAATATTCTATTAAAAACAGATCATTAAAGGAAATAACCAAAAAACATATATAACTTACTTGTTAAGCAGGAAAAGAACGAGAAATAGTTTAAAGCAATAATGAGTTAATAATAATCATAATAATATAAAAATAATCAAGTCCAAGCAGCGTCCAAGCGCCTAAATAGCGCAAATAGCACCATCTGGTGCAATAAGCGCTATTTTTTAAGCCTACGAAAAAAATAGCGCTTATAGCACTTTGATGCGCTATCGTTTTGCTATATGCGCTAATTTTAATATCGTCGACTAGAACACTAACAAAATTTTAAAAATAATTTTAAAGTTATTCTAATTTATTGAGGGACCGTATACTCACTAAAAAGGATAAAAATTTTCAATAAATTAGCCAATAGCACAAAATAGCGCCTAAATAGCGCAAATAGCACCCTCAGGTGCTATAAGCGCTATTTTTTAAGCCAACGGAAAGAATAGCGCCTATAGCACTTTCATGCGCTATTGTTGTGCTATATGCGCTATTTTTTTGTATCGTCGACTAGAACACAAACAAAAATGTAAAAATAATTTTAAAATTTTTCTAATTTATTGAGGGACCGTATACTTACTAAAAAATACAAAACTTTTTAACAAATTAGCCAATAGCACAAAATAGCGCCTAAATAGCGCAAATAGCACCCTCGGGTGCTATAAGCGCTATTTTTTAAGCCTATGAAAAAAATAGCGCTTATAGCACTTTGATGCGCTATCGTTGTGCTATATGCGCTATTTATGCAATATTTTTTTATATCGACGTCCAGAACACAAACAAAAGTTTTGAAATACTTTTAAAATTCTTTTTGTTTATTGAGGGATCGTATACGTGCTAAAAAGTACAAAACTTTTCAATAAGTTAGCCAATAGCACAAAATAGCGCCTAAATAGCGCAAATAGCACCCTCAGGTGCTATAAGCGCTATTCAAAATCAGCACCACTATTTAAAGGGAAATTAACACAAACACCAATAGGTCAGCGTACCTCAGTCGGTAGAGCGTTAAGCTAGTAATCTAGCAATGGGTGGTTCAAATCCCCCCTGGCCATTTTTCTGTAGAAGTTTCATCCATATCCAAAAAATAGCACATATAGCACCGTCGATAGCGCTTATAGCGCAAATAGCGCATATAGCACTCCCAAAAAGCGCTATAGCGAAAATAGCGCATATAGCACCTCGATAGCGCATACCTATAGCGCAAATAGCGCATATAGCACCACCAAAAGGCGCTATAGCGCAAATAGCGCATATAGCGCAAATAGCGCATATAGCACCCCCAATAAGCGCTATAGCGCAAATAGCGCATATAGCACCTTCGAAAGCGCATTTAGCGCAAATAGCGCATATAGCACCCCCAAAAAGCGCTATAGCGCAAATAGCGCATATAGCACCCCCAAAAAGCGCTATAGCGCAAATAGCGCATATAGCACCTTCGATAGCGCATATAGCGCAAATAGCGCATATAGCCCCCCAAAAAGCGCTATAGCGCAAATAGCGCATATAGCAAATTCCATAGCGCTTATAGCGCATATAGCGCATATAGCGCATAAAAAAGCGCTATAGCACAAAAAGTGCTTTTTCGATTTCGCTTACACGCGTTCGTTACCCTGAGTTGATAACTGCTTAGGAGCGAGCTTGTTTTGCTGTTGCGTTTGGCAGCAACTAATTAGTTTGCACGTTAGTGCTGCATATTTACGCCAGTGATTATCACTTACGAACCTTTGTATCCCTGATTGGTCAACTTTATCGACCATGTTTTGCTCCAACTTCTACGTCTTCATGATTTTTGTCCGGTGATGGTGTCACCGCGTTCCTGAATAATGTTCCTAGATACGATTGTAGATAGGCTGTATTGCAATTCACCCTGATTTAGGAGACTATGGTTAAAATCGCCGCAACTTGGTGTGTGTACGTCAATATGAAGTGATTGTACTGACTGCGAGGTTTGTCTCAGCTGAATTAATTTGCATATTCATTCCTGAATTAATTTGCATAATTGCGCTATACTCGTTGATGCAGGACGGTTAAAAACCTATTTGGAGCTTTTCCTCAGAATAGCTTTGCCAAATTCTGTTGAACAAACGGGCTTGTAGTAAAAGCTAGTAAAAGTAGTCTGCGAGTTCCAGCGAGCCGCTGTCATCACTTGTCGAGCGGACAATCCATGCCCAAAGGCGTAGAACGCAGCCGCGGCTCTACAAGAGTGCGCTGTAAAGCCGTCATAACCGGCGCCAGCGATAACAGTCTTCAAGTATCTAGCTAAATTAGTAATACTAACTGAGCGGAAGGGTTCACCCCGACGATCTGGAGCCACCACATTTAAGTACGCTTCTAAAGTTTCTACTGGGCGCACGCGCAGATCCTCATTAAAACGCGGGATAAACAGCTTACGTGTGTCCATTACGGTACTCCGAGTACGGACACATGTTTCAGTTAGTTGTGGCAGCGTAAACTGAATACCCTGTGGTAGCCTTGACATTAAGGGCAATGTCATTTGCAATAATTTGCTCACTCGGGCCACAGTCATGAGCGCCAAAAGCATCACCGCCTTGAGTGTAATTTGCTGTCTAGTAAGGTTGGCAGGAGTGCGCACCCCAATGGCTGCGGTTGCCGCCAAACGTCGCTGGTACGACTTAAAAAAACGGTAGAGCGACAAATTCTGCCGCCCGTGACGCTAAGTTTATCGTCTGGCCTGCGTCAAGCCCACTGGCTTGAGCATGAGTAACCAGTTGCAGCAGAGGAGCCAACGAGTGTATTAGGTTGGCATGGATGTCTTTCAGGGTGTTGTTCAGGGACCAGTTCAACCTGACCCCCAATTGCTGAGCCATTTCGATTAAATCACGGTCCAGAGTGGGTACATAACAGGCCTCGTGGTCCGGCAATGGACACTCCTTACACCTTTGTTGAAATGTCACTTTAGTTATGATGCTTCTACCAAAAAGTTCTTGGAGCAGGCCCCCCACCGCTGGTGAAGGTTGATAGCGTCCTTGACGCACCGGGTTCTTTATAGGACGGGGAGGGGGGAGGGCGAGTAGGGGAGCGGCCCCCGCTTCTTCCTCCAGTGCAATAGGAGCCTCTGCCCCATCTTTAGGAGGGTTTGGATTCGGAGAATCCGAGGCGAATTCGTCCTGATACACCCCTGGTGACCCCTGAGGGAAAGCTGGTTCCGATGGGCCGCTCAAAATATCTGAACCGGACCTGGCTGGGAAAGGCTGGCGAAATATCTTCCATACCAGAGTAAACCTAAACGGCCACAAAACAAAAAATAACCATTAGTCGCGGTGCATACGAATGAAACTAAACACCGACGTTCTAAAAAAAGAATAATCTATGTTAACGTCAACCAACAAAAAAAAAGAATCGCCACGACCTAAGTGGTAGACCAGGTAAATACACACGACCACTATGCGCAACAGGACGTCAGTGTAAAGAACCGACCGCCTACCACGCAGGCCAACAGAAAGAGTGGTTAGGTAGACTACATACAGTACGTACAGTGACTGTCCGCAACTTAATTTGCATAGTCTTTTAACAGCCTTCGGGTCAACGGAAGTCCTGCATTAACTCGTTCACTAACATAATATAGATTATCCGTAGGCTACCCTCGTGGCCTAGGGTGATCAGAATTATATCGTACTGCAGTAGTAATGTCCCTTTCGTGTCATTGGCGCGAAAATTACCTATTCTTACAAATCTTTAGTAATTTTCGGTAAGCTCCAATGTAAGTGTTTTTTGTTAACTACCTGTAACTATGTAGGTACGTTATATTATGTAAAATCGCCTTGTAATTAAAATTTAAACTTAATTTAAAAAACAGGCACCTTTTTCTTCTAGTTTGGGGTTGGTTCCCTATCTATCACACTTGTCACCACACCACCCGTGACTCCCTCTGTACTCATTTTACACAAAGGATGCTTACATCATGCCCTTTGTGCTCAAGCTTGGTGATTTCGACCGAGAGGGTGGTGTTGGTTAGCTGGTGAAGTGCAGGACTAATTTTCCTGTGGCTGGTTGCATGGTTTATGGTCAGGTGTGAATAATAATTGACACTTGCGTTTCGGCTAAATTTTCGCATATGATTTGCAAGTGATTTCAACATTATTCATGTAAAAAGTTAGCTTATTTGGCCAGGCAGTTTTTTAAATTCATGGAATTAAGGACAAGGACAAGGACGAGAGTATAAACCGGCCCTAAGTCAGACTGACTGTGATTCGTGAGCGGTTGGCCCTGGGAGTTTTGTTGTTAATTTTAGCATCAAATAAAAGTAAGGCCAGCTTGCTTATAGCCTAATTGTTTTATTTTACCGCCACTTTATCCGAAATGATGCTTCAATACTACGTTCAGATCAACTTCAAACCGTCAATAAATGATACATCGTGCGTTAGCTACAACCAAAAAAAGCCGTGCAAAAGGGTTTAGGCTACTTCTTGAAAACAGGAAACATGGCCGTTATCAAATTGTCGTTGCTTACTTACTCCTAAGAAATTATTTGCTTACCAGGGATTGCTAACACTTAGTCGCTGTATTTACTTCACATTAGCTAACCATGAAATGCTTGTTGCTATGTCTGGGCGTTGTGGGAAGCCTTATTTTGGCCGAGGGCTGGCGAACTCAACGAGTTAAAGTTAAAGGAGAATTTTTCTGCCAAAGTAATCCTGAGAAAGCCAAGAATATTAAAGTAGAATTAGTTGACGATGATGACGGTTAGTCTTTCATTTTCCTTATGCAGGCCATCCAAGTAGTTGTCCCAGGTATTGTGTTAGTGAACTTTGTAAACAATTCACTAATGAATGATTATTATACCATACTTTTCTGGAGAAAACATTGCATTAACTGATCTCAATAACTTAGGTATTGCACTAATAGGCTCGATTCATACTTACAGCCATATATCTGTTCAGCCTGCAGAATGACGGTGTCACGGGGTAAATCATCCCCCTAGAAAATCATCCGGGGGGGGGGATGAAATACCCCGGGGCAAATCATCCCCCGGATAATTTTCTATGGGCGGTGATTTACCCCGTGACAACGTCACTAGCTGCCTAGTGCAGTGGATCAGCCAGCGCATGTGACGTCATTATTTCGTCATGAACGGACATACGGCTGTAAGTATGAATCGACCCTTAGAGGCGTGTCATCTCTGTACAGAGGGACAGCGTCAGTGACAATTTGATCAGCCCAATAACAAATGTAAATAATTTTTTCGGTTGATTTTCTGCAAACCAACTGTGGTCTGAAAAAAGTTGTTACACACGACTTGAAATTTTTTTCGATATTGCTCAGGGACAAAACGACAAGGACACGGACGAGTATGAAACAGGCTTGAAAACAAACTTCTTGCAAAGTACCGATAGTTTACCACATTTTTCACCACTCCAATTATTTTTTATTTCAGGCCCAGATCCAGACGATCACATGGGTGACGCCTGGACGGACGAGCAAGGTCGATTTGAAGTGGAAGGTTCGGAACGAGAGCTGACCAACATCGACCCCGAGGTTCGCGTCTACCACGACTGCAACGACTACAAACTGCCCTGCCAACGACGCTGGCGATTGATCATTCCCAATCGGTACATCAACGGCGATCAGATCGATCTGGGCCGAATCAATCTGGACATTATCATGGACGATGAAGAAAGAGACTGTATAAATTAAACGCAGTTTTACCACAAATATAAGAATCAAGAATTTCTTCGAAGGGTTGATTCATACTTACTACCGTATGTCCGTTTATTTGAAACGTCACGAAATAATCACACGACAAGCTGATCTTATACACTATTAGTGGCGTGATTTTTTCGTAATTTTACCGGCTGAACGGACAAACGGGTGTAAGTATGAATCGACCCTAAAAGTGCAATATCGATGTCAGTAAACCAATCAAACTAACTGCTCTGACTGTTTTATTTTTTAGTCGGTGCTCGAAACTTTGAAAGAATTTGAAGAAAGCTCACGTCACCAGTCTCAAGAAACGGTCCGCAAACTATTCAAGCCTATCGCACCCAAAACAGACCGTTTCGCTGCTCATACGAGTCCCATATTTGTGAAGTTGTAAATATTATAGCAAATTATGTGTGGAATTAGAAGCTTTAGAGGTATTATAAGTAGCTCTAGTTCTAGGTGTAGTTTTTTTTACAAATAAGAAGGTTTACCATTTTTCGGTTTTTTCGCATGAAGAATTGAAGTCATTTCGGCGACCTCTTGGTAAACAATGCAATTTATACAGAACAAAAGTCATTTATTTTTAACCGTTGTCACTGATATTTGGTTTTGTAGTCATAAAATTTTTGCTAAAAGTTTTTGACTTTTTACTATTGACTAAGCACTGATTTTGTCTGGATAAAACTGCCAATAATTGATGCATTAGTTACCAAACAAAATAATCATCTGTGCGGTAGGGTTCAAAGTCTTTGAAACAGGAAATACATTCGTTATCAAATTGTCGTTGCTTACTGTATTCACAAGAAAATATTTGCTTACCAGGGATTGCTAAATACTTAGTGGCTTCATTACACTTCACATTAGCTTACCATGAAATACTTTTTGCTATGTCTGGGTGTGGTGGGAAGCCTTATTTTGGCCGAGGGCTTGCGAACCCAGAGAGTTAAAGTCAAAGGAGAATTTTTCTGCCAGAGCAACCCTGAACAAGCCAAGAATGTGAAAGTGCAATTGGTTGACGATGATGACGGTTAGTTTGTCATAACAGTGATTATAGCTTTCCAAGCAGTTGTCCCGGGTGAAGCGTCTTCAAATTAATTTATAATTGTTTTATAATTAACAAGCCCAATCTGCGGCAAAACCTTCAGTAAGTATTAAGCAACACTTTCAAGTAAGCTGGGGGGGGGGGGGGGTTTTTTTTTTTGGGGGTGTTTTTCTTGTTTTTGTTTTTTTTTGTTTTTTTTTTTTTTTTTTTTTGGTTTTGGTTTTTTTTTTTAAAAAGATATTATTTTGCGGGGTTTTTTTTTGCTGGTCTGTTGGTTTTTTTTTTTTTTTTTTTTGTTGTTTTTTTTTTTTTTTTTCTTAAGTAAGTTTAGTGAAGAAATTTTTCTAAACTTGATCCGATGCACTTTTCATTTAAATGTTGTAAATGCAGGGCCCTACCCTCGTTGACCTAGCCCTTTTGGTTTTCCGTTTGGCATTGAGTTTGTAGTCACGTTTAGTTGCCATAGGAACATGCCCGCAACTAAGCCTAGAAGTCACATATTTTGTCGTTATTTTAGGAACCTAAATTCAGTCTAAAAAGTAGTTTAATTATATTCTAATTATGTTTCGAGTTATGTTCTGAAAGGGAAAACTTATTCTGAGCCTAAAATGAAAAGTTTGAATAGTGCAAAAAAGAAGTGCAATGCAAGCTAGCCGGTTGGCTTGAGGGGAATGGCGGACGCCGGTCGGGTTTAAATTATCGGGGGGAAATTCACAGATTTCAGCAGGGAGTAACTCTGAGTTTAGCGGACCGGCGCTCCTGAGTTAGGAGACCAAATTTACTGTTTAGTTGTTATTATTCGCGTGTTTGATACTGTATTTTACAATTCGTTCCACTGTATAAATTCTCGTTATCAGGCTCTTCAATAAAGCCTTATTTTTAGCCTTGTGTTTGCGTGTACTGGTTTACCATTTGTTCTTGTGTTCGTGTTACTAGGGCCCGTATAGGTATTACTTAGAGTGCTCCCGAACCTGAGTTCTGAGCAAATTCTAGACCTGTAGTTTCGACGCCTCTAGCGTCAAGTTGTTATTACTGCGCGCTCTCCGGCACAGATAGGCACCGGTCACGGATATTGAGATGGCCCGCCAGCTCACGCGGATGACATAAGACCGGGGGGCCGCAGTATAACAAAGTGGCGACCGTGAACTAGGCTTTGGAGCACCTAAGACGCCTCGACGTGTGCCCGAATTTTCAAATTTTTGTTTAAAATTCCCCGTATTTTTGTATTTTTAACCGGTTGAAGACCCGGTCAGTGGAACCAATTGTGCATATAATACACCCCCCCCCCTCACGAGTATAACTACTGGTTTTCCTGTGCAATTTTGGTAAAATTTTGGGTTAATTTCAGTGAAGTTTGGAGCAAAATAGTAAGTTTGTGAATTTTATATGATTTTAGTGTTATTTGATTTTTGCGAATTCTAACGGAATTTTTACAGAATTTTGTCAGGGGAGTAGAGTGTAAGAAGAGGAGCAAGTTTTGACCGCTCCTGACCCCGAAATTTTGATTTTTCAGGCAAATTTCTTCCCCCCCCCCTAAGCCTAAGCCTAAGCCTGAACTGTGATTTTTCGAGAGGGGTCTGCTGCAAAATTTAGCGACTAAAAGTAAAATCTAGTGCCAGAAACGGAATCTACGGTAGTGAAAACCCTAGAAAACACATTTTCCGTAAAATTTTTGACCGATTTTAGTCTGATTTCTCCTGAAAAACATTTCAAGTTACACTGTTGGAGGACACTATTTTGAGCAACACGTACGTATATAATTTTTGAATTTTTGAAATTTTTGTTTTGAATTGTGATTTTCGGTAACCCCCCCCTATACTATTATCGAATACACCCTACCCCCCTGTTCTAGTCCATTTTTCTGGAAAAATTTCCAGATTTTCAGCATAATATAGGCCAGAATAGCCTTGGCTGGAAATTGTTGAAAATACGAAAATTTTATATATATATTTCTAGTTTTGGGTCTATATTGTCAACATACCTCTATAATTTTTATATATTAGTTATTTCTATATTTTCGTTGCAATTTTGTTAGAGAAAGGCGAATATATACTCTTGAAATTTTCTGTTGTGTATTATTTTTAAGTGTTTCAGATTATATACATTTACCCCCAAGATTCAGTCGCCCGGTCTCGGTCAAGTTACCCCTTTTGTGTTCTTTTCGCTCATTTTTTTCTTTTATACTGAACTAATATTGTATTAGTCTGATATATGATTGTTGATGAGCATTTAATTCTGCAATAGAAATTGTGATTTGACAGTAAATTTTGAATTGGTTGAAGCTAGTTGAGCCGAATATATACCTGATAATTGCTGTTTTTGTTATATTAGATTATTGATTTTGACTACTGATTTTAATTTATCGCTCTGATCATTTGAAATTATCAAATTATAGTTGCATTGTGTATATTTTCCGCGTGTTTCAGATTATATATTGCAGGAATTTGCGAAATTCAGTTGCTTAACGACCACGGACCCACAATTGCCAACACCCACGCGACCTGATTGATACCGATTCGACACACCGACCAAGTCCACTAATCCCACACAATCGCGAACGCCATAGCGTGTCACGCCTGAGGTATTATTGCTAGTATTTGACGTTGATTTACGAAATTTTCGTTAATTTTTAGTAATTTTGTTACATTTTATAGCTTTGACACTTGAGGTGAGACCTTGAAACCAAAGGGGTCAAGGGTCGAATTTTGCTAGCTACAAAATTTTCACCGGGTGAAGGTGAAAATAAGTCACTAGTGTTACCCCGAACTTAGGAAAATTTTTGTCTGATCAAAATTTTCACGTTTTTGGTAAAAATTTTGCATTTTTCGACAAATTTGGTCTGATTTTCAGCATTTTTGCAGTATATCCTAAAATCGCGATTTCGGCTGAAATTTCTCTGATCAGTTCTCGAAAACGGTTTCAATTGCAAGCTAATATATTAAATCTACGGAATTCATTTTGATCCGAAGCAAAATTTACATTTTGGCCTTGTAGCCGGTGAAAACTTTGGAGCTAAAAATTTGCCATTTACAGTATTCCGTTATATACACCTCAAATTTTTGAATTTTTCTGAACATAATGAATACCTCAAGTGGTGCACGAATCCCACGCACACCAGTTCGACCCAATTCGGACAATACGGAGTTAGATTCGTCGACCTACCGAGTCGACCCATCCCACCCCGAACAGTCGGCCATTGGCCAAGTCACTCTGAACGTGCCTGAGGGCACTGAAGGCACGAGTGTAGGTGCCGCAGTAGGTAGGGACATAACAGGCCGGGGCGCTTGCGCCGGCCATGTTACTTTTGCAGATAACTCCTCTGACGAGGAACACCACCGCAGATTGACGCGCGAGCAAAAGCGCAAGATGGAGCTGAAGCGAGCGGCCAAGCAAGCCGCCAACCTCGCGCAGCAATTGGAGTCTGCTGCTGTCCAAGGAGCTGCTGCACACCTACAAGGGCCACACCAGCCGAACCTACAGTTCGCAACAGACGCAACAGCGCAAGTTCAGAGTTATACGCAACACACACAGGGCTCAACACATGCGTTGGCTGATGGCCAACAAATAGTAGTAACGACAATGGGGTTCGAGAACGGAATTAGTACACCGAACTTGCAGCTCGGTGCATCAAACCTCCCAGTGCAAACCACCTCGCACGATGGCCAACAGCTCTCTATGCCAGCGACTACGCCAAAATTCCCTAATTTTCCGGCTATTACGCCCAAATACCCAAATTTTTGCCCACCTAAATTATTGAGTGAATCATCTGAGCTACCAACTGAACCAATGTTCCTCTACACACGCACAAACACTACACACACATACACTCAGCCGATTTTTGCAGTCGATCAGGTGGAAACAGCATGCAATACAGGGTTTCAACAGCAAGCACATGTCATTCAGCCTGAGCCCCAGCTTCAGTGGAACTCTACAACACAGAACCAAACACGAATGTCACAACTCCCTACAGTACGCACACAATATGCGTCTACACCCACAAATTTGGGAATGGAGCGAGGTCCGCAAATTGCGCAAAACACCTTCCATTTGGGGAATAATACGGGGCTACACGAAGAACAAAACCAGTGCTTTTCAACATCAAAAATCACGAATTTTGGCCCGATGCCGGGGTATATAAACCCGAGCAATTTTGGTGGGAACCCAGTGGGGACACAGCAACCCCAACCCCCAGTCTATGACCCCCAGAAATTACAGGGAATGCTAAAATTTGTCGCAGATCTGCCTGTTTTTGATCATGACATCACGAAATTGACCCTGCAAGAATGGCTTCAAAGCCTCACCATGCGACTGCAAATGGCTATGGTCCCAGAGGAACATTGGGGCAGAATTTTGTGCTTCAAATTGGGAGGCCGAGTTAGTCTCTATGCCTCGAAATTGCCCCAGGGGACAAATCAAAATTTTCGTGCATTGGTAGAGCATTTGACACCAGTTTTCGGGGCCCGAAAAATGACCAAAAATGATTATCACCGTCAGTTCATGGACCGACGGCAGCGGGCAGGTGAACCCGTACGGGACTACCTGAGGGAGCTTCAAACCCTAGCACAGGAGATCTGGGTTGACGGAGACGAGCGAGACGCAAATGTAGCGCAACAAATTTTCAGTGGTGTGATCCCAGAAGTACAAAAGGTACTTGCGCCTATATATTGCGAAGGCTCGCCTCCCTTGACCAAGGTTGTGAATCTCCTTGATTTGCTTTTCCCGATAGGTTGTTCGTCCCCTGCATGGGTCCAATCAGTGAGCACAGACCAGAATGGTCAAAGAGGCAGATCCGAACACACGCCAGCACAATTCAATCGACAAACACGTCCCCCAATTTCTCGAACTACATTCACACCCAGACAGCAAAACGAGTCTAGTGTTGAATCAAAATTATTGCAAGCCATTCAAGACTTGAAATTGGAAATTCGAAATAGCACGAATGAACGGCAAGTGCGAGGTGGGGAGCACTTTGGCAATGAGAGACAACGGAGCTACTCTCCTGTTCGTCCGGGTGCATATTTTGGCAGACGCGGTTTTGGCTACCAAGAACGTGAAATTCCACGGTGCAATAATTGCAATAGACGTGGCCACCTTACTCGTGAGTGCCGTAGCCCACGGCAAGGAATGAACCGCATTTCCTTCTTTGATAACCGACGCCAACCACCTGCCAATATGAGTAGACTAGGTAGATGGAGACAGAGTGATAACCGTTATGGAAATTATCCACGAAACTACCGTAGCTACTCACCCAACAATAACACACGACAACGATTCAATGATAATACACAGTACGCATTGCATAATAACAACATGAGCCCACGCAGCTACAACAACGATGCACGTGAACAGATTCACTATGTACAGCACAATAGCAATCCTATCATGCACGCACCACCACAGTGGCAGCCACAACCTGTGCTGTATCCACCACAGTATGTCTACCCACAGTATATACCCTATGGTAGTGCACCACCGTTACCTACAGCAGCACAATCTGACAATAACACAGGAACGGAACAGGCTACACCAGTAGGGGACACACAGGAAGTGAACATGGTGACACATGAGTGGATAGCTATGCAGCACACTAGCCCTAAGCATGCGATGCTAGATACGGAGATGCATTTGGACACTGACCAACAAATTAGTGAACCTGAACACACATATCACGTGACTGCAGGTGGAATCTCAACGAAGGTAGCTAGTTGTCAAACGGCAGAGGTGCACACAATATACCCAATGCTGTTTAAAGCTAAAGTGTCACATGCCCCACACACTGTTGTTACTCATACATGTGCAGTGTCACCACCAATAATATTGATAACACCACCCGACTGTGATGAGACTGATACAAGCAATGTGCTTGAAAACCCGAAGTCAAAAACGGACATGGTAGATTCCGAAAAACTGCTTCTGAACCCTAAGAGTTACACCGGGACACAACAGCAGGGTCAGTCTCGAAATAACTACAGCGACTCGGAATCGCAGACTACTGACACGGACACCTGGACTGATACCACCGAGGTAGGGACAAATACTCAACCCAAACGACCTCGAAAGAAAAACAAAAAGACCAAATCAGTAGTGACACCCAAGGGAAAGGTAAACCGACCGCCAATCTACAGAACTCATACGCAAAAACGCATGCAATCACTGAAGGATCGTGTCCGCGAATTGGAACAATCGCTGGAAATACTGAAATCGATTGTGCAAGTGAAAGTGGAAAATGGCCCAGTCTCACACATGCAAGATATCATTAGCATTAATATTCCAATAGTGAGCGTGCAAATTTTGGGCAAAACAGTCCCAGCACTGATTGACACTGGAGCTTCAATGTCACTAGTGACAAAACGCCTGTTCATGAGCTTGCAGAAAGATAGTCAGCTATATGTGACCACCCCTCGAGTTCAGGCAGCTACATCAGCTAACATGTCAGCAATATATTTTGAAGGGGATGTGGAGCTTCCAGTTGAGTTTGAGGGACATGAATGCAAATGGCCATTTTCCATCATTCCGAACTGCACACGGGATTTGATCCTAGGATTTGATTTTCTACAGCGATACGGCTTCGTGATTGCATGTGCGCAAAGAGCAGTCAAATTAGAAGCCGACAAAATATCAGATTGGTCGCCGTTATTACCCCCACACTTGACCATGTCCATAACGACAGAAGATAAAGCACACACAGTGTAGACTAACATAGACCTTAGGACTACTAACTATACTAATAATATATTAGAAATTGGGTATTGGTTGAAAATTTAGAGCGTTGGAAATTTATTTCGGGTATAACTTCATAATTTCTTTAAGTTAGAGCGAGTTAGAAAATGAATTTGAAATTATAGTGGTGCTAATTGTTTCATAGTTGGTATTCTTTATCTACAAAATTTGGGGGAGTATAATTTCTAAACAAAAGGAATAATAAATTATAGACAGTGACTAAAAATGTTTTCTTTTGGATATAGAAATTTTAAATTTAGTCCATGCGTACTATTTATTGTCTGCACATATATTGCTTGTACTGTCAGTATCACCAATGAAACCACCGTTGTGTCATCACGCGTCGTCTGAGTAAAATCGAGCCAATACAATCATGGCTTAAATACATAAAAGTACAAAAAGAGTATAGGGTTGTGTGTCGCACTGTACTTGTACTCATACACATCCACATCAATACTAACAATTATTTGTATACTGTTGCAGAAATTAATTATGCCATCTTAAATTATATTATTAAATGTAAATTCAAAGACTCGGAGTTGGCCATGGAGTGACGGAGGAGCAAAACGGAGTATCGGAGACAAAAGTTCAGGAGCACCCTCACCATATCAGAGTAGTTTAATAACATCAAATGCACGAAAAATTGCACGATTAATAAGTTGCATGTGACTGTTCAGTGTTTTAATTTTAACTAGTTTGTACTTTCACACATTGTTATACCATCGGCAGATAGTTTCAAATCATATTACGCAAAATACGCGCATAGGTACGAACGATGGAAAAACAAGCTGCCACTAGTAGCAAGAAAAGTGAGAAAAGTCAAACAGTACAAGTAAAACACGAAGTACCAGAGTCACAACCAATACTGCATTATACAATTGCAACTGATGCAGAAAAGGTCAGGGTGCAAACTGCAATCAATAGTCTTATGTCCGGACAGAACTCCGAATTTCCGTTTGATCCGACCAAAACAGAAATACGAATAATCCATACAGTAGAACGATGGCTCGAAATGGAAGAAAGACTCCGATTTAGGCTCGAAAATTGCCCGTTCACAGCCTTCAGTCTGAAAGAATGTAGCACCCCTTGCATGGGAATTTCACCGGAAGCGAGTATAGCGATGGTCCAGTTAGCGTTCCCAGCAATTCGTAAAAAGGGGTACGAAAAAGTTGAAATTTTTGTAGTTCTACCGATGTATATCTACTTTGTGACACAAGATTTTCAAAAAGTCAGACAAATGATGACAATGGTTCTTCAGTCCCCACCTACAGCCTTGGTTACGTTTTCCGCAGAGGGTGATGTCACTCGTATAGCTAGAGCGTACGGCTTGGATACCACAACGTCAGTGGTCGCATTTGGGCAAGTATGGAATTACATTGGGTATAATTTTGCACCACAAAAGAATCTTCAACCGATACCGGGTAAACCCGGGCAGTCATGGCGGAATTGCCGAGAAAATGAAGGCAAAGAATGGTTTTTGCAGATGTTCGATGCAAAAGATATGGTCCCACCATGGCACCTTGCACACACACCAATCCCAACTGTAGCCAGTTTGAAAAGTGCGGTCACTGATGTTTGGTTTGCATGCCAGTCGCTGTCAGAGTTAGTAAGAGTGGCACACCCTGATCCTTTTGTCTTTCAAAAGATCTTGGAACAAAAAGTGGTGAAACTCACACATCCAGCGATAGCCCAAACGGCATTTAAACTGGAAATGAAGCACACACCACCTAAGTTGGAATATATGGCGCCAGGCGTACCCCTGTTGCATCCAAAAGCTAAAATATCAGTTCAGAAGGAGTACGTCAAACCAAACACACAATGGCCAAATTTTGGACAGCCAGAATACAACCGAAAGCAAAGGGTCTGTTTGTTGGAATTTGTTGATCGAACTTTTGTTGATGCTAAGGAAGAACGGGAAAGACTGAAGAAATTGCGGAAACAACAACGGCAAGAAGAGAGAGAAGAAATTCAGGAGTCTGAGAGTCGGATCCAACATAAAACAGTAACGCACATGTCACACACAACCCCAGAAGTCACGGAAGAGCCCATAACAAAGAGTCTGCCAGTTACAATCCGACAAATTAATAATGCTAACATTGGTCTTTGGTTACAAAATGTCGACCCAGTGAATTACGCTGTGATATCTCAAAGTGTTAGCCCGGTACATGAGGAAAATGAATGGGAGTTAGAAACTGTAAGATCAGAGGGAGTAAAGACACCAGGTTTAGACATATTGGAATTCGAAGAAGGGGAGGAAACACATGATGAGTATACACTTGAAGGAGAAACAGAAGTAAGTCCGGATACAGGACGAATTCGTTCCAAATCACAGTCAGTAGCTTCGATTCCACTACCAACACAAACGGAAAAACAGAGAGTGTCATCTGGAAAGACCGATAAGGCACCAGCGCAGGTATCGTGTAGCCTGGAGCAGTTATATAGACAGTCTGAGGTCAAGGAAACTAAGTCAGAATTGGAACCGATACAACCAGTAGCGGGTGAGGCGGAAATTCTAACACTAGCTATGCTGAGAGAAATCGCAAATACACCACCGCCACCCCCTCCCCCACTCCCACCACCTCTCCCATCCCCACCACCACCTCCACCTCCTCCACCTACCACACAAACACAAGAGGCGAGTACACAACATGGTCAGATTCTAGCGATAACGTCAACGCCACTGCCATCGATCGAAACATTTCTGTCAAAAGATATGCCAACTAAGGAAGCACAAGTGTCGGTTACACCAAAAATATCACACACTAATATTGGAGTCATTCGCATGGCAATGGATAAAGTATGCCAGGAGCTAGTACCAGATGCCTTCGATGAGCATGTGACAGAAGCAGAGGCATGGCATATAGTACGAACATCGATACCGGCACCTTGGGGAATGCCAGTCCCACAGTTTGATTACATCACAGGGAAAATAAAGATCCAAGTTACACACATGGAGTATACATCAGAAGGAATGCCACCAATCCCACGGGTAGATGAAGAAGGAAAACACAGAATTGAATTCATCCGAATCCCACAAATAATGGACCGAAAATGGGTGAAACTACCCTGGAAGGGCATGCCAGTTGGATTGATTGACATCGAAAAAGACCCTAGAGTATTACAGTGGCTAGAATCGGAACGCAAGCTAGAAAAAGACGAAGTTATAGTGCCTAAGTTAGGAATGGTCGTGGAAGGAGGAGTAGTGCTAGAGAACACACCAAAAATACGGGAACTCGGTGAAGTAGAGACACACACTAAAGAGATTCCAGCAATCAAACTCGACAAAACAGGTGAACTCATTAAGTTAGCAACAGAGGATGAAATTAAGGTGCAACAGGAAGAGGACGAACAGGATGTAGGCTCAGAAGGTCCATTGGACAAAGAGTTGCCAAAGTTAACACAGGAACAAGACTGGGAACACATAAGTGAGAAAGCACACAGCAAAGAAGTGGTAACAGGTCAGAATGAATACCCAGGAGTAACTAGGGGGGGGGTCTGGGGGGGGGGCAAGGGACGGAAAACCCCCCCAATGGAGCCCCCCACCCTCAGGGAAAAGGTTCAGAGTCGCTAATGTGTTTTCTTTTTGGCTTGGTTGGGTTGGTTGGCGTGTGGGTGGGGGTTGGGGGTTGGGGGATGGGGGGAAGGGGTGGAACAGATTGGCTGAAAGTTCACCAAATCACACATAAGGAGTATGGCCCAGAACGATGCATTAGTCTATGTACACCATCAATAAAACCTGTGGCACGCCCATTTATGGGACCGGAAATAGCCCCAACACATGAATTCGAACAACTACAACTGCAGGCACCGACAGTGCCTAGTGATAAGGAACCAA
>JASANF010016535.1:0-13033 GCA_030248245.1 Trissonchulus sp. WLG1_4 | reverse complement strand
TTTAATTTTAATTTATCATAATTTTAAATATATTTTAAATAAAAATATTATTATCGGACACAGTTTAAATATAGGTCCTAATTATAGTGTTTTTTTAAAATAATTTCAAAACTATACTTTTCTGAACTAAGCATGACGTGTCCGAAAAGTCAGGAACCCCGCCTGTTTCCACGTTTTTGACCAATAGGATCTGTCATTCAAGTACCGTAGCCTTTTTTTGACAGAAATCAGCAGCGTGGCGTACACCGCATAATCAGGAAAATTAGTCGGGATGCTTATTGACGTTTCGGGCGGTGTAACTGTTCAGAATAAATAAGTAGCCTAAAGCGTAAAACAAGTTTTATTTTGTCTAATCCTTAAGATACTACTGCGGTACCGTTATTTTTAGAAGCTCTTGACTTTTAATATTAATATTAATATAAATGAAAGACCCCAAAAATTTTTAATATAACTATTAATATTAATAGAAAAGCGCTGATTTTTTATTTTAGTTTTAATATTAATACAAATAGCTATGAAATTTTTTTCAATATTAATATTAATATAAATAAGTGTTTTTCTGATTTTATTTTTAATATTAATATAAATAGAAGTTAAAAAATCCTTTAACATTAATTTTAATATTAATATAAATATGAATTTTTTTAATTTTCACGCTAGGGGTCAAGAAAACATAGAAAACAATATATTTCCATTGAGCACTAAAATACATTGATTTAAAATAATCGGTTATTGACAAAATGACAGCTAAATGACTGCTGATTTATGCACTATTAAAAATACTATTAAAAAATAACAGCTATTTTTAATATTAATAGTGCCAAAAAATTTTAATATTAATATTAATATAAATAAGTGTACCCATTTTTAATTTTAATAATAATATAAATAGCTGCCCTAATTTATTTTTATTTAAATATTAATATAAATAGAGCGGCTCTAATTTCTTTAATAGTAATATAAAATAATTAATATTGAAAGTACTTTTAATAATGACTTTTAATATTAATATCAATTATTAAAATAACGGTACCCGCGGGGCCTAAAAACCAACTCAAGCAGGTGCCACTCTTGCAATTATAACACAAAGTAGTAAGGTACTTTAATGTTAAGTAGGTAGCCATAAAAATTATCTCATATGCTGGTGTCTACCGTGTTTTTTTAGTAGGTTGTTTTGGAAGTAAATGTCGAAGTTTCACATTATGCTGTAATAATCGAAAGAAAGATACAAACCGTGTCGAACACAACATCAGCAGACCAACCTAAATTTGAATATTATCTATCAGAAAACATGAAAATTAAGTTGGTAATAACTACTCACCCTTCCAAGTTTTAATTGCTGAAAACTTTTAATTGAATACTATGCCTAGTTTGACGATTGAATTTTTACGATTTGCACTTGGTGACACCCTAGCAGTGTAAACTTGGGGATTTATATTACACTCAAAAGTATTTAGCCGCGGTCGTACTCCTTCATGACTGTTGGTTAAGTGCACAGCCGCACAATTGGGGGATTGTATCCTTAGATGAAAGGTATACATTAATTATTTTAAATTTACTAAATTGCCACTTACGGGGTAGTGTCGCGAAAGCAAGTTTTGCTCATAGGCTGTGAAAAATAGAACTTTTTGTTTCTAGTAGTACATGCAATGAGAAGCTAGTTTCTAAATGCTGTATGGTATGAAATAACTGCCAGACATCACACTATCAATATTGACAAATATCTTGGACCAATCGCCAGACAACTGAGCAATTTTGGCGACAAATAAGAAAAAGAAATTTAAAGGTTCATTTTTCTTCTGATTTGAAATATGTCTAATTTCCACAATTTATCATAATAATTTTTGATAGAAACTACAACATGGTCCGCCGTAAAAAATAAAGGTATAAAAATTTGATAAATGTGACTAAAAAATGGGACGTGAATAGGTTTTTCGCTCATTTTTCCGACTTTGAGGGGTTATTGCAAACCATACTGCACCAATTTTGTGAAACCTTGCAATAATTTGCCTTTCGGTAATAATATTCCATCAAAAAAACAATTTGTAATTTAATATAATATTTAATATATCTAAAAAATTGATATGATGTGGTACATAAATCGTGACAAAGTTTATTAAGGGGGTAGTGTCGCGAAAGCAGTCGATTTTGCGCGACTGTAAAACTTGTTCAGTAAAATGTTACAAATTGTTTTTTCTATATTTTAAAAATCTACCAAAAGGCAAATTATTTTGCCAAGTTTCAGCAAAATTGGTGCAGCATATAGTTTGCAATAATGCCTCAAAGTCGGAAAAATGACGAAAAAAAACCTATTCACATTCCATTTTTTAGTCACATTTATCAATTTTTCTGTTTAGTTTTTTACACAGACTAATAGCACATATGTTGTAGTTTATGCAAACAAAATTTAGTGCAGATTACTGTAGCGGCTGTGGAGTAATACTAGTTTGAACTGTGAAGGTGTACTTAAACTGTAAAATAGTAACAGCAATAATGATAAATTGTGGAAAATCTAGACGCTTATTTTCAAATCAGAAGAAAAATGAACCTTCAATTTTCTTTTTTCTTATTTGTCGCAAAAAATTGTGCGTCCACACAGAATGTGTACTTCACAAGCTGGCCAATCTGATATCTGGCTTGATTTTTCGAACTTTTATGTCCCTATTGTGTGATGTCTGGCTTACTAATGACGATTGGTCCAAGATATTTGTCAATATTGATAGTGTGATGTCTGGCAGTAATTATTTGATACCATACAGCGTTGGACTAGCTTCTCATTGCATGTACTACTTCAAAACAAAAAGTTCTATTTTCACAGCCTATGAGCAAAACTGCTTTCGCGACACTACCCCCTTAAGTGGCAATTTAGTAAATTTGCAAAATAATTAATGTATACTTTTCATCTAAGGATACAACTGCCAATTGTGCAGTGCTGCGGTTAATCCAAGCAGTGCCATGAAGAATTTCGACCGCGCTAGGATGCGTGCTTTTGATGCTAGTGTGAATCCAAGTTTACACACTGCTAGGGTGTCACAAGTGCAATCGTGAAACCCAATCAGTTAAACAGCATAATCTCAATTAAAAGTTTTCGGCGATTAGAACTTGGAAGGTGCATAGTTATTACCAACTTAATTTTCATGTTTACTGATGAGATGATATTCTGCAAATTTAGGTTGGTCTGTTGATGTTGTGTTCGAAGCAGTTTGTATTGTCTCTTTCTTTCGATTATTACAGCAGTGAAACATTAGACATTTACTTCCAAACAACCTCTAAAACGGCATAAACACCACATATAGATTATATTTTATGGCTACCTACTTAACGTAAAGTACCTTATGTCTTTGTGTTATAATTGCAAGAGTGGCACCTGCTTGAGATTACCGTTTCCAGGCCCCGCAGGGTACCGTTATTTTAATAATTAATATTAATATTAAAAGTCGTTATTAAAAGTACTTTCAATATTAATTATTTTATTAATATTACTATTAAAGAAATTGAGCCGCTCTATTTATATTAATATTTAAATAAAAATAAATTAGGGCGGCTATTTATATTATTATTAAAATTAAAAATAAATTGGGTACACTATTTATATTAATATTAATATTAAAAGTTTTTGGCACTATTAATATTAAAAATAGCTGTTATTTTTAATAGTATTTTTAATAGTGCATGAATCGGCAGTCGTTTAGGCTGTCATTTTGTCAATAACATGCAATCTTAATGCAATGTCTTTCCATGCTCAATGGAAAGTGTGTGTTTTCTATGTTTTCTTGACCCTTAGCGTGAAAATTAAATTCATATTTATATTAATATTAAAATTAATGTTAAAAAGATTTTAAGCTTCTATTTATATTAATATTAAAAATAAAATCAGAAACACTATTTATATTAATATTAATATTGAAAAAAATTTGAGTGGCTATTTGTATTAATATTAAAATTAAAATAAAATCGCGCTTCTATTAATATTAATAGTTATATTAAAAATTTTTGGGGTCTTTCATTTATATTAATATTAATATTAAAAGTCAAGAGCACTATTAAAATAACGGTACCGCAGGGTCATATCTTAAGGATTAGACGAAATAGAACTTGTTTTACACTTTAGTTACCTTGTTAATAACTTGTCTGAACAGTTACACAGCCAAAACATCAATAACAGTGCAACACTGATTTTCCTGATTTGTGCGTGTACGCCACGCTGCTGATTTATCTAGAAAGGCTACCGGGTACTTGAATGACAGATCCTATTGGTCAAAAACGTGGAAACAGGCCGTCCCGTGACTTTTCGGACACGTCATGCTTATTCACACTAGGAAAATTATAGTTTTGAAAAGTATTTTAAAACACTATAATTGACCTATATTTAAACTGTGTCCAATAATAATATTTTTATTAAAATATATTTAAAATTATGATAAATTAAAATTAAAAAATAAAAATAAATTAAATAAATTAAAAAAATTTAGTTTTCCCGCTCAAAAATATATACCCGATTTATATTTGAGTTTAGAGTTGTGTTTAGAGTTGTCTGGTTTGTTAGTCAAATTATCATCGATTTAAATGACGGCTAAATGTGCGCTAGAGTGCAATAATAATAGATTGGGTGTTCCATACTCTCATCTTTACAATATAGACGTTACTCTACGCTTATACCAGGAGGAAATAATTTCAATAGTTTCAAGGCATTCAAGACAATAATAGTAAGACTTGAATTCTACGTGGTATGAAAAATTAAAATGCTTACATACTTACTCAACAAGTATGTACTAAAGGTTCTAGTGCGTCATATGAAACCTGATAAACACGCTCATAAGTCATAAGTCAGTTAGACTCGTTAGGGCAAATTAGTAATTAGGTCGTTTTGAGTGAGATATTTGTTAGGTACATACGTACGTAATCTTGAAGAAACTACCATTGGCGACAAAATACTGCCCGGTCCCAGTAGTAATTGTAGCAGCAACTGCTAGATGTCGCGTGTAAGCGTGCACGGCGCACGACATTTTACCCCTCCCCCCACCAATAGTCGCTATTTGCGATATTTGCGCTATTATAGTGTCCAGCTCAAAAACGCCCCCCCCAGACCCCCACCCCCCGCTATTTGCGCTATACACGCTACGACAGGTACCCCCTCCCCCTTTCTCTATTTTCAATTCAAAAAATTTCCAATAAATTATATCAATAAATATTATCAATAGCACAAAATAGCGCCTAAATAGCGCAAGTAGCACCATCAGGTGCTGTAAGCTCTATTTTTTAAGCCTACGAAACAAATAGCGCTTATAGCACTTTGATGCGCTATCGTTGTGCACTATTTTTTATATCGACGTCCAGAACACTAACAAAAGTTTTAAAATACTTTAAAAATTCTTTTTGTTTATTTGAGGGATCGTATACATGCTAATATGTAAGTACAAAACTTTTCAATAAGTCAGAAAATAGCACAAAATAGCGCCTAAATAGCGTAAATAGCACCCTCAAGTGCTATTAGCGCTATCCAAGATCAGCATCACTATTTAAAAGGGAAATTAACACAAATACCAATGGGCCAGCGTAGCTCAGTTGGCAGAGCGTTATGCTAGGAAACTAGCAATGGGTGGTTCAAATCCCCCCTGGCCATTTTTCTGTAGAAGTTTCATTCATATTCAAAAAAATACCACATATTGCACCTTCGATAGCGCATATAGCACTCCCAAAAAGCGCTATAGCGCAAATAGCCCATATAGCACCTTCGATAGCGCATATAGCGCAAATAGTGCATATAGCACCCCCAAAAAGCGCTATAGCGCAAATAGCGCATATAGCACCTTCGATTGCGCATATAGCGCAAATAGCGTATATAGCTCTCCCAAAAAGCGCTATAGCGTATATAGCAAATTCTATAGCGCTTATAGCGCATATACACATATAGCGCGTAGAAAAAGCGCTATAGCACAAAAAGTGCTATTTCGATTTCGCTTACACGCGTTTGTTACCCAGCGGCCAGCAACTGCCTAGCGCAATCTATTGTAGCAGGCGTACATATGTAGGTAAAATACTTAAGTGTCGTAAATCGTAATGAGTATTTATCTATGGTATATGATATGGCCGACGTATCCTATGCACGGCTCCAGAAGCCTTTATATAAATTAGGTGTATAATTTAGTTTGTATTTATCTGGATTAATTAACTAGATGAATTTGGCATTAAATCATAAAATTTTGCAAGTGAATACAGATGATGCAAATTTAGTGGTTACACAAAGTTTAATACATTTTTGTGAATCTTATGTTCATTTACCAAACTTAATTTATTTACGCTAATCCAATTAATATAATTTATGAAAAGCCACTTAGTAAGTTTCAATTCTATCGTTTTTGACGAATCATTTGACCGAAGATAATAAACGAAAGCAAAACTAACTGGCGTGACGAATTTGAGCCATGTTCTTTAAAAATTTCTTATCTGAAACGGTTTTTGAAGTGGACAATTTATATTCTAACACTTAATTTTTAATGACATAGAAGAGAGCTCTGTGCTTTTGGAAAAAACTTTTACGAATGTAATATGTATAATTGTCATGCACGTTTTCTTACATTTATCTAAAAAACAGTACAAGTCGTGAACAGGCTTTTTTTGCCTTCACCAATAAACATAGACTGCGGAAAATTCCTCCTAATTTTCAGAATTTGAATTTGGTCTAGTAGTCTAAAATATATTGAAAGTGATTGCTTATGTTTTTGTGTGCGTGTAGGTATTTCCTTAGACCCAAAAAGTAAAGTTAAAAACGTAAATGGCTGAAATTCACCCACATTGGATAAGTATGGATGTTGAGGTTTTCTAATTCTCCTCAAACTTATTTTGAGTCACTGAAGTTGACTTACTTAATAATCCAGTTAACATAATTTATAAATAGCCCTTAAAATGATTGGACGATTTGCTGAGCTAGTTAGTAGTTTCCGTTGGTCCAGATTGCAAATTAGCCCTAGTAACAATGTAAATAGAAAGATAGTATTGCTCTCGCTGCACCTCAGAATTTAACTGACCGCAGGGCGCAGGCTTTGCGTGTCCAAGCCGTACTGCGTTAATCATAAAAACTAGGTAAGCAATAATGCTGTTCATTTTGTTCCAGAAAATATGTTATTATCAGTTTATTAAAACGATATTCAGTAATTCATTCAAGTAAAGTTTTGGCAAAAATTTGAATGAACTCTAAAATTTGGGAATTTCGCTGCATTGCTAATCACTTAACGTCAGAAGTTTATAATGAATCATAAAGAACCAGTCATAATTTTCGTTTCGCTACTAATTTTTCCGAATATATTCTCTGCTACGGCTTTTCGCGGTGGTGAAACCGACTCACGTTTTGAACATGGGAACATTAAGCAACATGTCAATTCTACCAGCTTCGGTAGCAGTATTTTTAAAACAAAAATACTTACTACAGTTACCAAAGTACGGTCGTCGGACTATCCTTTGCAAACGAGTCAAAAGGATTTCATGCAGTTTGCGGTTGACACGCTTGGTGCCATTGAAGGACACGTTTCAGGTCAACTAAATTCAAGGAAGTACTACTGGATCGCGCCCTTACTTACATTTTATTCAATGCCAGTAAGTTTTTTCTACATATATAAAGGTCTATATTGAAACAGTGCAGAAAAGCCCAAAAAAACAAGCTTTAAAATCATTCATAAGCATATTATTTAACCATTACCAATACTTAAATAAGTAACTAGGTGGCGAAGTGCGTTGGCTTGCCGACGATAATTTTAGACCCTATAAAAATGTTAACACGTGATGTACCTGCACAACACTTAATGGTATAACTTGTTTTTTAGAAAACGGTGTGCCCGTATGAGCTTTATCGAAGTCAGTTTGAAACCACTCGACAATTTACTGAAAACAACCAGAAGATTATAGTTTATTTTCAGTAAGCTCACTGTTGGTTTGTCTTTTATCATTTCTAAAGCACCAGGACAATTGAAGAACAACGGTTACGTACACCGCAGGTTGCTAAGGCATAGACAACATCGCAGTGACAAATTATCACAAGTACCGTTTTCCTTAATACTAAACAACATCATTTATTGGCTATAGGCAGTACATATTTGGCATTTATGTGCTCTTTTGCGTACCTAAACCAAATATAACCACCACCACAATCTTCAAAAGTGGACTAGTGCAGTGAGGAGGAATTTTTGTAGTGAACTTAAGTATTAAGGTCAGCAGCTGTTACAGTATTTAAGTCCAGCTTTGTAAACCAATCTTTATTGCAGATGTACGGAAGGAGATTTTTGCTGCGAAGCTGACTGCTGCTATTACACGGAAGAAACCTACGAAGCATTTTCCACAGAAGGAGTCATAATCATTGTGTAAGCTACAAGGAACAACAGTTTTGGTTGTTTTAGAATTTTGTTGGCAGAAATTTAATGTTAACTAAAGTTGACGTTAACTTATCGTATTGCTTTCGATTACCTATTGGGCGCTTAAGGTGGTAGTTAGGGATGTTTTCAGTTAACTGCTAACTGATTCATTTTCAGTTAAAGTTAAGCAGTTACAGTTAACTGATAATAACTGATAACTGAACTGCTCTGATTTTGAAAAGCAGTTAAAAATTGATAACTTAACTGCACAATTCCTAAAAGCAGTTAACTTAACTGTAACTGAACTGCTTCGGTTGTAAAAAACTGATTGAAATCAGTTAAGGTGGTAGTTACGTTTTCGACAGTTTTTATAACGTGCTATAACTTTTGATTGACTCAATGAATTTAATAGCTGTCTTTTTCACGTTAAAGAACTTGACTGAAACTACACTTATGCACATTATCTAGCTTAGATCTGTAACAAGCTAGTCAGGAGACACTGTCAAAGTAGTCAAATTTCGTGAATTTTTGCCTTTTTCTTGTTTTGCTTGTAAAATTGACAGTGTAACTCCAACATAATTCATTCTTTACATCAACATAGCCAATAACAGGGTAAATTTTAATGCCTAGTTTGGTGCATTTATATGATGCCGAAAAGAAGTTACGGACCTTTAATTTTGAGTTTTTTCGAATTTTGAAATATATACAAATTTTTGAATCTAATTTTTTCACTAAATAGGCTAAATTGATACAAATAAAAAAATTGACACATCAGAAATTGTCTAAAAAACATGTAAAGTAACGCATGAAACGATTGCAACATCGAGACTTGAGATTTAGTCCACGGAAGTACATTTTTACAGATTTCTGTGAATGAAATTGATGTAACGCAAAATTTAAGCAACTAAAATTTTTGAAATTTTAGTGTAAAGTAGACACATACGTGTGACAATTTATCCCAAATTTTGAACAAAATCCTTTTAGTAGTTGTCAAGTTTTGCGGACTTTTGTGTAATGTACTTTAGTTCAAAAGGAAATGTTACATAAATGTGACGTAATCTCAAAAAGTGAAAAGCGGAAGGATAAGTGTTGGCATCTAAATTGAAGGTTTTTTACATGCCCGTGTGTCATTTTTTTGTTTTTTCAATAAACGGCCGTTTTGACTAGCTACTACTTTGGCTTAGCTAAACATAAATTTTACGAAAAATTGTCGTAACTGGCTGAAAAATATTTTCTGTGAAAATTAAAAATAATAGTTTCAAGCTACTTTAGCAAGCATTTATCTCATAATAAATTATAGTTTCTTAAATTAATATGCGTACTATAAATAACTGATTGAAAATTAATCGTAAGTTGTCAAGTTTTACTCCTGCAAAACTGTCGAAAACGTTACTACCACCTTAACTGATATTCTTTTCAGTTACATGCAATAACTGAAAATCATTTTCAGTTATGCGTCGAGACATGCATAAAAGCCTTTGTGGCGTTCTGCTTGTTTACTTTTTGCAATGATTTTCAAGTTTTTGTCTCTGTAGAATTGTCGCTAAAAGCATTGAAAGGACAAAACGCCAATTACATAAATGAATGATCAGACTTGAATTTCCAGTTTAGAACCACTTAAGGTTCTGCCTGTTATTTTATTTGATTCATTGTTTTATGTTTTATTCTATTCTGGGCATTGCTTTGCACCCATTCTTCCAAGAGTTCATGTCATTTACAGTTGCAACTTGGCAGTTGTTACAGAAGTTTAAAGTTTTCGTTTTGAAATAAATGTTTGATCCCATGTTGACAAGTGGTTTTTTGTTTTGAGTAGATTCAAATATTAGTAATTAAATAGTTAATAATTATAAGTTAATTAAGTTCTAATTTAGTAGTAACTACGTGAAAACTTTAGCAAATATGGGGATTAGCGAAAAAAGAAACCAGCATTTTTAAAGAAATAACTGAAAATATTTTTAGTTAAAGTTATCAGTTACAGTTAAGTTAACTTAACTGTAACTGAACTGATTAAAATTTTGCAAAATTAACTGATAACTGAACTGATCTAATTTTAACCTAATCAGTTAACTGATTAACTGAACTGATTAGGATTTCGATAATTGAAAACATCCCTAGTGGTAGTGTCGCCAAAGCAGTTTGGCTCATAGGCTGCAAAAGGATAACTTTTTGCAGACTACCAATATCTACCAATATTTCTAACCAATCACCACTTGCGAGCCAGACATCACACAATAGAGACATAAAAGTTCAAAAAATCAAGCCAGATATCAGATTGGCCAGCTTGTGAAGTACATGTAATGTTTTGACGCACAATTTTTTGCCAAGAATAAGAAAAATAAAAAATGAAGGTTCGTTTTTCTTTTGATTTCAAAATAGGTGTCTAAATTTTTTACAATTTATCATTATTGCTGTCAGTACTTTACAGGTTACGCGCAGTTTCACAGTTCAAACAAGCATTACTCCACAATCACTCTAGCAATTTGCACTAAATTTTGTGTGCATAAACTAGAGCATAGGGTGCTTTTACTTTGTGTAAAGAATTTAAACAAAAAGTTTTTAGTTGTGACGAAATTATCGAATGTGAATAGGTTTTCAAAACGTCATTTTTCCGACTTTGCGACTTCACTGCTAACTGTATGCCGCATCAATTTTTCTAAAACTTGGCAAAAATAATTTCCTTGAAACATATTTTTAGAATATATAAAGAACATTGACCTATCTTTCACTGAAAAAGTTTCATAGTCGCGCAAAGTCGACTGCTTTCGCGACACTGCCCCCTTAAGGTGGTAGTGTCGCCAAAGCAGTTTTGCTCATAGGCTTGTAAAATGAGAACTTTTTGCTTTGAAATTGTACGTTCACTGAGAAACTAGTAAAATGCCATATGGTGTCAAATAAATACTGCCAGACACAAGACTACCAATATCTACCAATATTTCTAACCAATCACCACTTGCGAGCCAGACATCACACAATAGAGACATAAAAGTTCAAAAAATCAAGCCAGATATCAGATTGGCCAGCTTGTGAAGTACATGTAATGGTTTGAAGCACAATTTTTTGCCACAAATAAGAAAAATGAAAACTGAAGGTTCGTTTTTCTTTTAATTTCAAAATAAGTGTCTATATTTTTTACAATTTATCATTATTGCTGTGAGTACTTTACAGGTTACGCACAGTTTCACAGTTCAAACAGGCATTACTCCACAACCACTCAAGCAATTTGCACTAAATTTTTTGTGCATAAACTAGAACATATGTGCTTTTACTTTGTGTAAAGAATCTAAACAAAAAAAATTTAATTGTGACGAGTTTATCGAATGTGAATAGGTTTTCAAAACGTCATCTTTCCGACTTTGCGACTTCAGTGCTAACTGTACGCTGCATCAAGTTTGCTGAAACTTGGCAAAAATATTTGCCTTGAAACATATTTTTAGAATATATAAAGAACAATGACCTATTTTTCACTGAAAAAGTTTTATAGTCGCGCAAAATCGACTGCTTTCGCGACACTACCTCCTTAAACAATACGGACTTGTCCCCCGAATCGCATATATTTAAAGCATTTTTTCAGGCAGCCATCTTTAATATATAAGTGTTCAAGTTATAAGAAAATGTTTATTTTTTACAATTCGAATTTTTTATTTATTTATTTAGATTTGTTATTGTTTCGCTGATAATTATCGTTGGCTGTATGGCGTATGGTTTGTGTCATCGTCTGCATTATCGACAGTCTCATTCTGGTCACAAAGCAGTCGCACAGTCGGGCAACGAAATCAGTCGCAAAAATCCAACTCGAAAAAGATTCAGTTTTGGCAAAACGCCAAAAGTTTTGGAACCAGATTGCGACACTGACTTTTTACCATCACCTGATGGAATGCAGCAGGTCGATTTTGACAATTATGATATTGGATCGCTGGCCGAAGATTTTAACGACAACACCATGCCTGTGTCAACTGTGATGCTGTTGGGGGAATCGGTAGTACTGCCTCACAAAATTACACAAAATTACAAAAATTAAAATACTAGCATTTCTACATGCACAATTTTACTAAAAAAGCAGTAAAAAAGCTTACACCACGGAGGTATAGCTGAAATATATTTGGGTCAAATAATGTGTTCTAATGATAATTGTAATTAATTTTGTACAATCTTTTATACATAATATAATTCCTGTGGGAACTTTTAACTGAGATTAAATTTAACAGGCATATATTCCTTTTAAACTACAGCATATATTTGCCTCATTATAGGTGTACCTATTTGATTTTTTGTTATGCGAATAAGCAGCACTATAAACACTTTGTCTATTTTAAATAAAATTGACATACTTTATGTGTTCTGATGAATATAAAAATTTTCAATCAAAAGTTCTTATGCAAAATTGAACTGCAGGCTAAATTGAAATTAAATTTGTTAAAAACTCAAATCATGATGTAAATACCACGTCAAAAATGGTAGCTTGAATTCCTTTCAAAATCAACCATAGATATAAATTTAATTACGTCACGCCTCAAAAATGGTAGCTTGAATTCCTTCCAAAATCAACCATAGATATAAATTTAATTACGTCACGCCTCAAATCAATATATCATACATACTGTATATCCTCGAATAGAGCCCCTGTCTTGAATAGAACCCCTGTCTCGAATAAAGCCCCCGTCTGCTGTTCGCGAAATAATGGAACCCCT
>JASANF010016533.1:0-21207 GCA_030248245.1 Trissonchulus sp. WLG1_4 | reverse complement strand
ACCAGAACTATATAGATGACATTTTATTATTATTAGCTAAGCTGACTTCGTAAATTTTGACCTGATATGATTCCGTCTTGGCCCCCTGCTATAAGTAATAGACTTATAGTATTGCCAGATTTGGGTCCCCGCTCCTGGGGGCCGGGCAACGGATATGCATACCGTAAAGTTATATATACATAGAATAGAAATAAACACCTGAGTTAGTACGCGTATATATAACAAATGCATATACGGCATCAAACTGGCAATTTAGGGCCGAGTTATAATGTTTTGCGTACTGCATTAAACTCCCTCCCCCTTCTCTCCAATTAAACTCTATATTAGACTTAAGTTCCTGTAGAAGACTTTACAATGTCTAGGGCGACTGTAAGCTGTGCGTAAAGTGTAGGTTATAGCACGATGTAGAGTGCACTCAGTAATTTATACGCACTGTTACGTGAAGCTCCAAGTGCATAAACGAGTGCGCGCAGCGCACGAGTTTATGCACGCGGGCTTCACGTGCCAGTGCAAATAATGCTGAGTGCACGCTACAAAGTATTATAATGTACTTATGTTATAACTGTTTTGAAATAACAGTGCAATAACTAAGATGCACGCCTACAGCAGTGCTATAACTAACTTATACGGCACGCTGTGAATCTAGCAGCGTGCACTTAGTTATTGTCGTTAGTTATTGCACTGTTATTTCAAGACAGGTATGATATAATCGGTAATATAAAACGCTAAGTAGTTACCTATAGCAACCACCACTCAAGTATGTATACACTACCTGTATCACCCCCCACAACCCAATTATATCATAGATATTGGATCTGGTTCGGCCTGGCTTAGATTAAAGCCGTAGCGTATAAATTCGTTTTCTTTTCAGGTGATTTTTGTGTTTTGTATTCGCTACTCTCTTATAAACCAGCGTAACAAACCAAACTGCTCTGCTCTTTTTTTTTATAAAAGTTTCAAGCAAAGTTCTTTGAGGAGGCTAGCCCCATGGTGTGACGTCCCCGGACGTTATTGAGGCAACCTTCGAAAATCCAGGCAGCGCAATTTAAAAAAAAACTTCATATCACATTCCCCCCTCTAGTATAGTCAAGCCTTGAGATCCCTCAAAATTCCTCATGTACGAGGATCTTTCACGCGCTGGATCCCTGGGGAGGTAGTGGCGCCTAGATGCCCGGATACACAACGTCCGGTTCTAAGATAATGTCTCAGTCACCGGCATAGGACGGCGTGCATCGCTAAATTTCTTTTTTTCAAATAAAATATTAATATGCCTCACCAATGCACGCTGTTCTCCTGTCCTCTGTGGCGACACAGGAGACAGGCTGGCGACGGAACTCCTGGAGGGTACCCTATGCCAGGGGTCGATAACAAAAAAAAATGATTCCGTCTTATGTTTTTTGGTGATAAAATGTAAGACTAATTCTGCCTACATCTTATACATTAGGTACATACATATATATTTAGTTGTTAATGTCGTTTATATATGTGCACATTTGGAATTTATATATTCTCGGAAAATTTCACTGGTTGCACTGATCTGTGATTTCATATCCTTATTGTTCTAGTAATTGTTTTCAACCAGTCATGGGCTAGGTGGTTACAATGAACCCGAGAAAGTAGATAACCCGTAAGTTTTTTTTGCACGATTCGGAGTCTTTCAAGCTGGCGGTAGTTGTCCCATGGCTGCCAGGTGTTTTGAAAGCAGCTCAGAACGGCAAAATTGGTGGCTCACCCTCACAGAGCAAACCCCCCCCCCCAGAATATGGGACCTGCCAACGTATATATGGTTGTGACTTTTGAATTATTCGTCTAGGTATATACCAGCGATCATCAGAATTTAACGTCAAATTCTTTGTCCCTGTCGATGTCAAGACGAGCTGACCTTCTCTTTTATATTTGCTGGAAATGGAATAGAAAGTATAAATATATACACCCCTTTTCAGATTTTTTTTCTTGTGCATATATAGTATATATGTATAGTTATACTTGTGTATAGGCTTTGTTTATAGGCCTTTTAAAAGATCCTTTCTGTTGAAATTTTGCTTGATGAGTAACCCTTGCTTGTTTACGGACTCGTGTATGTATGTATATATATATTATGGCAAGGAAGTTATCTTAATTAGTTTTTTGTTTACAAAATTGCTTCGAGTTTTTGCTGTAAATTTTAATTATTGTTCCCTGAACACTTTTTCTTAGTTGTTTTTACATATGTATTGCATATTGTTCTTCCTTTTTTTCCAGCAAATGTAAGAAGTGCTCATTAAAGAGAGTGAGATTTCATGATAATTCCATGTGATGATAGTCAGTACTTAGGAAAAACAGCAGTAGGACTTAGTTGGGAAACAATAGATGCACATGAGGGGGTAATTCGTGCCTAATTCGAGTAACAAGTGGAAAAATCGCGAAATTTTTCCGGCTAAAGCCAAAAAAGTGGCCCAAAAATTAGTTGGAAATCAATTTCCGGCCGTCGGCGGAAATCAAACAAAACCAGGACCGCCCCCCTCTTGCTGATTCCTCCCATGCATCTCTGGTGGGAAGGGCGATTTGAAAAAAAACAGGGTCGAAAAAATGGGAAAAAAATTCGAAAAAATTGGGTTGACTTGACACGCACCCTCCCCTATCGTTCTCCAAAATTTGCCCTCCCATCCCTTGATGATTTGATGGTTTTGAAAACTTCAACATGAACCGGTCGGCGGTATATATATACGCAATATATATTACATGATATTTATAATTACTGCGACTGTTTTGTGCTGAAGTTGACAGACCATAGATTAAGCCAGGCACGATTTGCGCTTGTGTCAGTTCAATCATCTGACTAAGCACTCGTATTAGTTGGTTGTTTTTGGTAATTTTGCTCGAATATGTAATATGTAGCTTGTTTCTGTTTATTCCCTGTGGTCTGGAAGCTACTGTCTTGAACATTTTTTGCAAAGGGAGTGAAACTTTGATTTTATATCCGAAAATTTCTGGATAAAAAGAAAAAAATTTGACTGGAAAGAAATCGATAACAAATATATACTGCGTGTAGGAAGTAAAATCCTTCCTGAAAATATGCCGTTTATGATGTTGACGAAATCTAGGTTCAGGCAAACGCCACTGGAAACCAAATTTCTTTCACTGTCCCCTGTCCACCACATTTTTGCTTACAACAGATTTGTTGTTTCCCCGTTTGGAGTTTTCTTCCATCCATGTTGTGTGGTGTGGGTGTCACCCCCCGGGCTAATAATGAATTATGAGCCACAGCTACTAATATGAAATTGCCGCGTGTGTGTATGTAGTATGTGTGTGTGTGTGTGTGTGTATGTATGTAGTATGTGTGTGTGTGTATGTATGTAGTATGTGTGTGTGTGTGCTGAAGCATTGACTTATATATTAAAGCATCAACACATTTATCATTGGGAGGCGAGTCGTCGACGACAACAACAGGCGAGGCGACTTGTCCGGCCCACCTAGGCCACAACCAAAAGCCGGGGCCAATAAATTAAGCACAAGCATGGTTGCTGTATTTTTCATTAATTAATTATGTATGTATATATGCAAGGCTGGGTCAATCTTACATTCATCATAGAGACTCGGGTGGTATGCTGATTACGTCAGTGGGTTTTTTGAAATGTATTAAATAAGTATATATTTAATTAGTAGAAAAACACCTACAAAAATGTAAAACAAAATGTACCGAATATATACATGTTGAAATTTTTCTAGTTCAAATATTTTTTGTTGAGTTTTTCATTTACGTTTCGATTTCTAGAAAACTTATGTACATAATATATACTATGTACGTGTATGGATAGAATATATATATATATATATATATATATATATATATATATATATATATATATATATATATATATTCTTTATAATCAGACATGTAACAGAAGAAAAATTGTGAGAACCTCACGGGCCGTATAGTGGTGCGGGGAAAAAAACCCTATTTTCAACTTTTCGGGTTCTCCTGCGCTCCACATAAATCGGATCCATTAATGCTCGCGGCTGTTATATCGGCCTAACTGTTGCACTAATAAAATGGATTCTAACTACTCACGTATATATTAGCAGTGAGTATAAACTCAATTCCATCGTGTTCTACAACTCTTAGGCTGCAGTATGGACTAAAAAACCGTTTCTCCGACACCCATGTGACTCACAATAAATCTTAAAAAATCGACCCTTTTTGGCAGAAATGACTTCTGCCCAAATATGCATTTTTTTAGTATTTAAATGCATTAAAAATAGATTTTTGCACTTATTATTTTTTGCACATTTGCAAATTTTTCAACTTGCAAAATTTTGAAATTTCATAAAAAATGCTACAGGCATCAAAACTGCACAAAACTTGGTGTGGTAAGTTAGTTTGGGATGGGCTTTCCACCTACATACTCAAAAAGGTCCTATGTCGTAAGGTTCGGCCAGGAAGCACTAGGGTTTTTTTCCCCGCAAAACGCGTAGGGTTTTTTTCCCCGCACCACTATATAAGCCCTACTTTCCTGAGCCTACTCATTTTTTAGCCCTGACCCCCCCCCCCAAGACCGACCCGTTTTTACCTTTTTTGACCAAAAAGTATAAGTGGATTTTGACATTTTTTGGTTAAAATTTAGGCCAGAACACACATGGGCAGTGCCTACACCCAGCCTACACAGGTGTAGGCACCAACCGCGCAACCTCGCACGACCTGGCAGACCAACCTCGCAGCACTCGCCGGTGGTCAAGTCGTCTGCGAGGTTGTCGTAATAGGACAACGTCGCAACATGCTTGCCCTTGTCTGCGAGGTTGCCATAAAACAATGTCGAGCATGTCTGCGAGGTTTCTGTAAGACAACGTCGCAACATGTCTGCTAGGTTGCAAGAAGACAACGTCGCAACATGTCTGCGAGGTTGCTAGAAGACAACCTCGCAACATGTCTGCGAGGTTGCTAGAAGACAACGTCTCAACATGTCTGCGAGGTTGCCATAAGACAAGGTCGCAACATGTCTGCTAGGTTGCAAGAAGACAAGTTCGCAACATGTCTGCGAGGTTGCCATAAGACAAGGTCGCAACATGTCTGCTAGGACGCTAGGTTGCAAGAAGACAACGTCGCAACATGTCTGCGAGGTTGCTAGAAGACAACGTCTCAACATGTCTGCGAGGTTGCCATAAGACAACTTCGCAACATGTCTCCGAGGTTGCTAGAAAAGACAACGTCTCAACATGTCTGCGAGGTTGCCATAAGACAACTTCGCAATATGTCTGCGATGTTGCTAGAAAAGACAACGTCGCAACATGTCTGCGAGGTTGCCATAAGACAAAGTCGCAACATGTCTTGTTTTCAACATGAACTTGAGAATTTTGACGCTCAGAGTTATGCTCGAGCCGGGATTCGTTCTGGTGGGATAACAGATGATCCCACCAAAAAACGAGTTGAACCTAGAAATGAACTGCCGAAGAGCAATTTATTTTAACATGAAATTAACTTACTACAAATTATAAGGGAACTTTTTCATAATGTGTACATATTTCGGATTTTTCACTCTGCAGCCTTGGGGATTTTTTCCTAGCTCTTGTCCTACTTGCCCCCCCCCCCCCCCCGGGAACGCTTGCAGGCAACCTCGCAAAGGTCGGAGCTGGTGTATGCTAGAATTTGGGAGTCTGCCCATGTATGGGCCAGAATAGCTTATTTATATAATTTAGCAGAAATACGTAGTTTTAAGGTGACGAGTGCCTAAATATACGCACTCAAGAGCCTGTGGCTGAAATTTTTGCAAATTTCCTCTTTTGCCCTTAGAAGAGACACTCTGTCCTTCCATCGAGACCGAAGTTTAAGGGGGTAAGGGAAGGGGGTCTGCCCCCCACCCCACAGGGGCAAATCCAGGACGAAATTTCCGGATCGGCATATTCTAAGAGCAAAAAATATTATGGCCGGATTATAAAAAATTTCGGGACAGGGGTGGCCTTAACCCCGACCACCGCCTAGATTCGCCACACGCCACTGTCCCCCTGACTTATGTTTTTTCGTCGTGTTTTCAGTCACATATATGTACATGAAAATATCAACATTTGGTTTATCATCTATAATATGTATTTATTTCTTTATTGGCGAGCGGCCTCTCAATTAAATTGCCTCTAACAAGCAGAGCTGCTGTGGAGTGGATAGACGGTCGGATGAATTGTGGCTAACGTAACAAACTGTTTGGCTTAGTCACCTTAGCTTTCTTAATTACGCAGAGCTGCACGGAAGGGGGGCTCTAAGCTTAATGAGGTTTCAAGTCAATGTTTTTTTAGTTAATATGCTTTTTTTATCGTTCAACAGTTATTAAAGAACATTTAGGGTGACTAAAAACATAGCAGCTGTTAATTTTTTTTACAAAGCCCCCACCTAATCCTGCGTTTGGTGGTAAATTATGGCTAGTGATTGGTACTTAGCTTGATTTCCAGTCTTCGGTCTCAGGGTTTCCATTGGGATCTAAGGTGAGAGCGACCGTACCTTACTTTCGCTCCCTTGATGAGGGCCAGAGAAAATTCTTTGCATAATTAACGAATTGAAATTAATGAAAGATTGTTTATCACTTTTCCTTTGGCCTTTGTGACGGTCGGGCCCGGGCTAGATTAATGGCTGTTTGTTGATTGAACTAGGCTAGGCTACCGTTGGATCAGCCACATAATTTGGGGGGGGACAATCCAAGGGGGATATATACTGGACATATTACGGATCCAGATGATGTCTAGAGACATTGACCATATAAGGAGGTGTAGGCTGTAGTCGTAGTTGACCTAGATTGATAATTGAACTTAACTGGATTAAGATTGATCCGCTAGGCCTCTCTAATCTTTTGACTGCCCCTTTATTTAAGCCTTACCTGCCTTTGATAAGAAACTTGACCAAGTATTATGACCGTATTTGAGAGGTATTGCTCCAAGAGCCAGTGATGGTGCCAGTTTTTGGAGATTTTTTGTGTGATTCTTTTTGCTTTTATAATTGTACTCAATGAATACTACTTCTTTAGTTTTATGTGCTGGAAATACGCATGTATTTTGGGGATATATATAATTGAATTAATGCTCTATATAATTGTTGGAATTATATTAGAAAAACGAGACAACTTTTGACTGTTTTTTTTACTTTGGGAATGGTCTTGCTACCTATCCCACCACGCCTTACTGTATACATGTATGAAACCTCTTGTTGATTCAGTTCGCATGAATTATCGTCTGGTTCTGGTTAGGGATGGAAGTCTCGGTCTCGGTCTCTTTCAAAACCCGAGACTAGCCCAGTCTCAGTCTCGGTCTCGGTAGTCGAAAAGTCTCGGTTTTTCAAATCTGTTAAAAGTTTTCCTGTGGTCCCCCCTTTGGTTTATATATATTTTTAGCAGGAAAATTTTTTCGCAAGTGTTCATTTCACCAAAATTTCACACCAAACCTTGAAGTTCTGTCAATTTTTTCCAAAAAAACTTTACCGTGGTTATTTAGTTTATCAGTAAACACAGTACACACACAAAAATGTATGTCGTGATTAGGTTTCTTATCTTTCAAGTCTGTATGATTATTATTGTATTTTATTCTTTAGTATTAGTGTTTGGTTGGTCAACTTTTTTATGCCAATTGGTGGCTTAACATACTTAACTATAAATTCCAAATTGTGTTTTAGCAAAAATCAAAAGCAACGATCTGTGAAAGTTCAACTAAACGCACTACTCAGAACCATGCGGTGACATAATGTAGTTCGGTGGATGAGAAGGGAAGACTCTACTCCCATAGTCCCAAGGGATTGAGGGGGCCCCAGTGAAAGGTCACGCCGGAGGCAAACAATGAAAGAGCGTCACGGCGCGCAGGTCTAATTTTGAGCTAAACCCTTTCTATCTTTCTTGGGTGTATAGTGGTGCGGGAAAAAAACCCTACGCGTTTTGCGGGGAAAAAAACCCTAGTGCTTCCTGGCCGAACCTCACGACATAGGACCTTTTTGAGTATGCAGGTGGAAAGCGCATCCCAAACTGACTTACCACACCAATTTCTGTGCAGTTTTGAGGCTTGTAGCATTTTTTAAAAAATTTCAAAATTTTGCATGTTGAAAAATTCCAAAGTGACAAAATTTTCCAAATTTTTGACTTGTCATAATTTTTCACAAAAACACTTTTGACCAACGCCGTTTGCATTTTTCAAGAGAGTTACCTTTCCTCTATACTTCTGAAGCTCGAAAACTGTGAAAAACGTTGTGGTTGACCTCTGACTGGTCAAAGTTTGTGCGAGAAAAAAACCCCTATTGCGGGGAAAAAAACCCTATTTTGTTTGGCGGCATTTTTTTGCTAAACTCACCCATTGTTACTACTAAAGCTGGTTCATCTGGGCTAACAACATGCGTAGAGTTCATTACAACCGTTTATTTCGCCGCAAAACGTCGTTTTTTGTCATTTTGGGCCATACCCCGACACCCCTTACGAAACCTGTTTTGGTGATGTTTCACCAAAATTTGGCATTTTTTGCAATATTTAGGTTTTAGCTGCTGCGTACCACTTAACTCCAAGAATGATAGACGCGGGCGGTGTTTGTCCGCTGTTTCTAACGTAATAAGCGCAAAAATCTGTTTTTAATGCTTTTAAATACGGAAAAATTGCATATTTGGGCAGAAGTCATTTCTGCCAAAAAAGGTCGATTTTTGAAGAATCATTGTGAGTCACATGGATGTCGGAGAAACGGTTTTTTTAGTCCATACTGCAGCCTAAGACTTGTAGAACATGATGAAATTGTGTTTATACTCCCTGCTAATAGAACAACCAGAAAAAGTGATAGGGTTTTTTTTCCCCGCATTAGGGTTTTTTTCCCCGCATAGGGTTTTTTTCCCGGAGGTTTCGAGACTCATTACTCAGAAACGTGAGTAGTTACAATCCATTTTATTAGTGCAACAGTTAGGCGAAAGATGGCCGTTATAACAGCCGCGAGCATTAATGGATCCGATTTATGTGGAGCACAGGACGACCCGAAAAGTTGAAAATAGGGTTTTTTTCCCGCACCACTATAATTTAGCAGAAGATTGGTAATTACTATACAATCGGAGCTAAATATTTTTAACTAAATTCGAATTAAACAGTGTCAACAAATGCTATTTTCTGGCGAGAATAAGGACAAAATTGCGTCTGTTTTGGAACAGAGGTCGAAATTTCCCAATATTCAAGACATGGTCCTACACAAAAGGGGGAAAGAACCAGCAATGTAACCAAAATTGTAGTGATGTCGCTGTTAGTTATATATACATAAGGAAGGTGTCTGACCATGGTCTTTGTCATTTTACCTAAAACTTGTAAAAAGTCATCAAATCAATAGGTAAAAAGTGGCAAAAAATGACCCGAAGTCTCGGTTTTGGCGGTCTCGGAATTTGGTCTCGGTCTCGGTAGTCTCGGTTTCGTGATCTCGGTCTCTGTCTCGGAAAAAAACCGAGACTTCCATGTTCCATCCCTAGTTCTGGTACTTAACTTTTAATTCCAGTCTTGACTTTTAATTTTAATTTAATCAGAGTCAGTAGAATTCGATTAGGACCGCCGAAATGGTATGAAATCACGGTCATGATTAGATCCACGTTAATAGTTTCTAACTAAACGGGTATATAACAGTATATATAATATATACAGGACATCAATGTTGTGATGGGAAATGACGTTACCTGCGCATGTATATAAGTAATCTGGATTACAATTTTAGTCCGCCTAATCCACTTGACGTAGCCTTTCCTAAATTGCCAGTGACTGTGACAACCTCCCTATTTCCGTTGAATCGGACGCTCACAAATTTTCATATGGTGTTAGTCCTTTTAATCCTTATTATTTTCTGTCTTTCCTTCTTGTGACGTCAACGATTTGACAGTAGTATCTAATTTACATACATATGTACGTACGCGTAGAGCGGCTTACAGTTAGCTTCTTGTGTGCACCACAGCCCCTAGAATTCAATTTAGCCTCTGCTGCTGACTATCTTGTTATTTTTACTCAGTATGATATTTTTCGTATTCTTTAGTACATATAAATTTAGATTACATATATAACCTAACCTTATCTCATGTATGTATATATATTATATATATATAGCCATGGAGATCTGTATTTATCTTCGTACATATATATACAAGTTCTTTTTTCGATTAACGGTTCTATTATTTCTTCTTCGTTTAAAATTAAACTTGTGTTCATTGTTTTTAGCTAGAAATATTCCTTGCTGAGACAATCAGCAGCTGATAAGGCTGGCGTAGCAGAGTATTCTTAGGTTATTGCAAAGGTTATTATTGGCTCACCCCCCCCCCTCCAGAATTCGCTAGCTGCCCATAGTGCAAAGCATCTTCCTTGGTGCTGAAAAAATGGTGTTTAAATTTAAAACCTCAAAATTTGCCCTAGATTAAAATGCTTCAGAAATAGGCAAAAAACCGAAAAATTGCACATTTTTGGCAAGAGATAGAAATTTTTGCATTTTGTACGTGATAAGGAAAATAATCCCCAAAAATCAGGATAAGTTTTCCCTGAGATTACAAAAAATCAGGGAAAAGCCGCCCCTTTAGACTGAGACCCCGTGTACATATGGTCAGCTAAAATTTTATAAAATTAAGTTCCTGCGAGCTGCGACTCACTGCGAGACATTTAGACTGCTAATATGATGTACATTTTGCGCCTACCATTGTTTTACTTCGTACTTTCGTAGCCAATATAAAATATACATTGGGTAGTTTGGTCACTGACTTTTGAGCCGATTGCTCACACGTGTCGAATGCAAGTCTGAGATTGCCAAAGTTCAGGTTTATGTAGTGGATTGGCGATAAATTGAGAATCTAATTTTCCTACTCTACGCAGGTATATATTATACTCAAAGTTAAGCTGTGTTTGGTCGTGAACTGCTTGCGTAATACAAATGTAAATGTAGATAGATATATATAATCAGGTTTTGACATCACTTAATGATACCAATCTGGCATATTTTTAGGCAAAATTTTATGGGGGGGGCAGCCCCCCCCCCATGGATGGGGGGGCGTCGGCCAAAATGGGGGGGCGTCGACCAAAATGGGGGGGCGCATCAATTTCACGATAAAACACTATTTTTACAGCAAAAAATGGTTATTATACGTTAAATGTTACGTTTTTATACGTTATTATAGCTACGCTTATACTAAATTTAGCCAAAAAGGACTCAAAAACCCGACGAACACGACATCGCTACAGTTAAAAATTCGCTAAAACGTCCTTCCGGAAAAAGTTGGGGCAATGAAGGGGCACCCCTGAAATGGGGGGGGCTCAAAATGGGCGGGGCGCCATCAAAATGGGGGGGGCTCCGGACCAAATGGGGGGGGGCGCCCCCACCAGCCCCCCCCCCCATTTAAAAATATGCCAGCCAATAGTAGTTGGTTTCGAAGTGTTTTGGGTTCTTTACTGAACTCAGAGATTAGATAACTAATTCTGGTCGCTGAATTTGTGTCTTAATGTTGCTGCTATATATGTTTGCTTACATTATTGAGGGGATTCGTTGGGACAAACTAAAATTGGACAAAATAGTACACATTATATAAGTACATAGACAAATAAGCATAACTTTGACAAGCTTCACTCTTATCTTGTGTCAAATTTATAATTCAACTATATACTAACTTTCATAAGCGTTTTCATGAGCAACGCAACGGTATTAACTGCATTAGATTAACTAAAGTCATCATCAGACTACTCTACATAATGTGCGTACTAAATATTAGTAATTAAACAAACTACATATGTATGTACAAGCTGACATTGACAGTTATGCAAAATCTTCAGCTACAAGAATAACAACATAAGGAGTAAGGCCCGGTTCACACAGACTTACTTTTTAGTTTTGCAAAAGTGTTCACACGGGCTTACTTTTTACTTAACGAATGTCGCATTCAATTGGCTGGCTTTGACGCACTTGTATGTCAAAAAGCAAATATGTAACGAATAAAAATAAAGCCCAATAGGTGGAGCTTCTGTTAGAGCATTCTGGTTGGCTAGATTGCAAAACTAAAAAGTAAAAAAAGTAGAACGCGTTTCTACTTCTACTCAAGGCAAAAGTATATAAAAAGTAAAAAGTACGTCTGTGTGAACTGGGCCTAAGGACTAAATTTAACGACTAGGACTAAGAAATTGCAACAAAAACGTGAAGCATTTGTGGTGTTGAGAATTTGAGTTACCACTAGAGATGCACGGGAGCAATCGGCGAGGGGGGGGTGCCTGGTGTCTGAGGGGGGGGGGGGGGTGGATACCCGCCCCCGTCTTCAGAAGGGATCCGTTCGGTTGATATTTTTTTAGAAAAATATAACAATTCAGTTTAAGGTTTTGTTCAATAACATTGGAGTAGTGCATGGCATGGAGCTTGCAGTCGCTGAATGTGAAGTAAAGTCTTTGTCCTTCCAATATAGTTGTTAGCTGACCGCCAACTGGATCCGCTTCTATGACGCTCCATCGGTAGAAGTATTCCAAAACAGCATGCGGCGGCCACATTCATAAAAATATTTACGTAAACGTTAACTCACCATAGTCAAAACTTGGTAGCGATTGTTTTAAAACTGCTAAAAATCCAGAACATAACAATTGTGTTTAAGGTGGTAGTAACGATTTCGACGATTTCTTACATTAGAAATTAGAGAAATCTTTTTCTCGAAGCGAATAGTAAACTAGTCTAAAAGTAACCATAATTTTATGAAACTAGATCAAAATATACACAATTAATATTTTATTCAGTTCAAAATGTACAAGATAAGACTAGCTACCACGTTGGCTTACTGTTTAGTAAGCCAATTTAGTAGCTAGCCTCAAACTAAGAATTTTGACAAATAAAAAAAAACCAACATCACAATTTTAGTCTAGTTTACAAAAATTATTGCGGTTTTGCTGTGAGTTTCAAAATTGCGACAAAAACGTGCTTCAAAGTTATATCGTCGAAATCGTTACTACCACCTTAAGTGAATGCAATACGACAATAAGCCAAAAGTGATGTTACGGTGTGATGTCGACATGTGACTTCATGGTCTTTTGGCGAAACATTTTTGTTGCCAATTTAAATAACAAACTCAGCTATGGTAAGTGAAGCCACTATACAGTTAACGTATAGAATAACTACTAATTGATACCAAACACCTCGTAGAGCAGCGTGAGATGCAAGAGCACGGCGGACAAAGGATAAACTTTTACACTTGACTTGTCAAGTAGAAAAATGAATAGGCTAAAAGGACAATTTAATGACAAAATTTTAGTGTTTATTGCATGCGTCAATCCACACCTTCAGTATGAAAAAGTATAGTGTCGGTTAGTTAAAACGGAACACTTATGCAAAAAATATAATTACTTACTTTGATTTCTTTCTTTATATGTAGACGCCGTCAAATTCAAATTTGTCGTGTATAAGAATACAGCGTTGTAAGGCAAATTCTCCAATAGAAGAGAGCAGAAGAGAAGAGCAGACAAGTCAGCTCGCTACTGATTCTTCAACCATACTTGAGCTCCTTATATACTGTTTCTTATCATGATTTGTTGACCAAAAATCTTGTGATCTTTCCCAGAGCAAATATTTTTCATGAAGTTTCAGGCCGGAAATGCAGGTAATGTCAGTCAAAATGATCAAAAGAACAATAAGAATAGCGATAAGACAGCAAAAACATGCAAAAAATATTCAACTAGCAGTCCTGGGAATCAGACCATCTTGCTTACTTGTACTTCGAACTGATGAAAACCAGGAGAAAGGCAAACACAGGATGTAGAAAACAATCAAGTCTCGTGATGATTTGGACAAATTGACGCAAATTGCACCTTTTTATTCTTTCCTAGATTGATAAGAGCCACCTCAGAAAGGTATATAAGCAGAATCATTTACCAAGACTTCAGTCAGCTTTAAAACCTAGCTTGATTGGTTTAGTTTCTTGAATACTTAAATCATTTATTAATTCTTTAAGTTATCCAACATAATGATCGCGATTCTTGACCGGTTGCCTACAATGCATCGACTTTCTCTCGAGAAACTCAACTTGGTTGCAAAAGGACTAAACGCAGAAGATCCAACTTTCACACATGAAAGTACAGAACATGGTTTTGTAGCAACATTAAACTGGGGACTTATTCGATGTCAAGGTAAAGTCGTATAGATATTTCATACTGTAAATCTGTTCATTGACTATAGTGACAAATTTTCTGTACTGATGGCATTTAAGTTTAAACAAAAGAGTGGACAATAAATAAGGTATCAATATCTGTATTCTTTAATTTATATTCAACACTCATAGCATATGTTAAATTTTTTAGGAACAGCTAATACAAAGAAAGAGGCAGAGCATGAAGCTGCCGCCAGCGTGCTTGAGATTGTTGATGCTGTTGTAATAATTATCATATGTGCCTAAATACAGAACATTTACCTGATGACTTTTAGACTTCAGTTTGTTTGCAAGTTAGTCAAATACTCGATTTAACAAAGAATAAATATATTGACCCTATTTTTTTCAAAACTTAAGTGATTGGCGTAAGATATTTTACGTCACTCATATAAGTTAAAAATATAGTGACTGATGTATGACTCGTAACTGCTTTGTAAACTTCAGATACTGCAATTGAAAAAACGAAACTCAACTTCAGCAGCGGACCTGTTCTTTCAATGTGAGGCAATGGGTATTGTCTCAGAATTAGAATTCACGTTTCAAGAAAATGTCTTCCCTGTAGCATCGCTGTGACTAAACAAAATCAACAATTTTTTAATAAATAAAACAATAATGCGCTATGTTTATGTTATTTTGTTTCCAAACTTAATCAGTGTTGATAAATTTTTTGTGTCTGTATTTTCATACATGAATAATAAATTTAATCACAGTTAATGTAAAAATACAACGACAGTTTCAAAAACTTCTGTATTGTTTCTCTCTATTTTTACATTTGGATACCGTCCAAAACCAAACGTGAAGTATTTCTCTGGTTCTGAATATGGATTATCGTTATCATTCATTGTGTCTGTGTTGACAGAATCCACTTTCATCATACAAACAGGGTCTTTCAAGCTCAATTTTCTTTTTCGCACTGCTTGTGGCCAACATATGGAGCACAACTAAGTATTGTCGCTGATGTTAATTACTACTGATTAATTAATATAAAACAGAAACGTTCAAATTTTAACTTTATAATTAAAATACGATTTTAGCGTTGCTATTGTAAAAAAATTCAGCGTTGATAATGTAAGAAAGAGTTGTGTGTGTGTGTGTGTGTGTGTGTGTGTGTGTGAATATTGCACCAAACATGTGTTCAAAGCATTGGATGTTAATTTGATAACACATTTTGATAAGAATTCAACATTACTGCTGTTTTTTACTGATTTAAAGGTTTGCCATTGTGTAGCGTGGTAAAAGTTTCTAGCGTTAATAGTTTGAAATAATTTTATCAACTTTAGCAATTCTGTTTAATTCGGTAAAAAATATTTGCTAAAATAAACTTGAGTTTTATATACTTACTGCAAAGTCGACATATTTGAAATACAGAACGAAGAATAGAATCCGTTTCCACCGCTGAATCACGCTTGATTGCTAGCACTGTGAAACTATGGCTGGAATTCACAACCTAACACTAACACTAACTTTTTCCTTAAAAGTTAGTGAAACACTTAAAATTGGCCTCGAAACACTAACATTTTAAGTGTTTCAGGCTGAAATTTAAGTGTTTCACTAACTTTTAAGGGAAACTTTAGTGTTAGTGTTAGGTTGTGAATCCCAGCCTAGACAATATTTTTGCATCCCAACTTGAGTTTAAATAGGGAATTTTATCAGTCAAAAATATTTTCCTGAACTTGGAATTTGAGCTTATTTTGCCTAATTTTGTTGATTTTAAAACTAAGTTTTGAACTTCGTAGTCTGCAGTGTCAGCAACTTAAGAGCAAAATAGGTTCAAATTCCGAATTCTGAAACATATTTGCAACTGATAACTTTGCTTATTTGAGCTCAGGTAAGTCAGAATGTGAAATTGTTGTCAATGAGAAGTAGGTTCAATTTGAAAAACACTTGTCGTTGTTGTTCAGACATTAGCTTGCGGTAAGACTGAACTTGATGACATAATGTGCGAGACTGACTGAAAAAACTTATAGTTTGTCTGACGTCTGTTTGAGAGTACAAATCCTCACTTTGGAAAAGTATGGGGGTTTGTATTCCCAAACAGACGCCAATAACTACTGGAGCCAACGAGATTCCTGCAGCAAACCTAAACAGGAAATATAACTTCTAGCGTAATTAAGCTAAACACTAAAAAACTCCGGTATGCGGGTTGGGTGGGCGGGCAAATCTACTTAACTGCTTGACTGCTTGACCGAGCAATTTGGAAAGGCGAGCACTTGCTTTGCTAGCAGAACATGAACTGATCTCGGTCAGGCAATATTTTCGAGCCAAAATATGACGAGCTCTGATTGGTTCAAAATGGTAACATTTGATTGGACGAATAACGAGTCCGTTTTTAATTGGCCATTACGAAATGGCGCGATAACCGTAGTTATGCCTGATTGGCCAATGCAAAAGTGGCGCGATATTCGTTATTATCGCTGATTAGTCGGCAAAAAGCCAACGAGTACATTTTTCGGCAAAAAGCCAAATCATAATTAAGCTGAATTTATTTACTACACGTAAATAAACAAGCTTAATTATTTATTAACATGCAGCTGTACAATACAGAACATACAGTAATACAAGAAAGCAATAATTATACATATAAACTTTAACAAAGTCGAGGAGCTGGTTTCATGGAATAGTCTATCAGCAAAGCACAAACTGCGGAAGGAAAAGGAAACCTGAAAACGCTAGGAGTTGAGCCTTCCACAAACACCGCATTCCATGGTTTGAACTCCACATAGTCTACAAGAGCGGGGGACAGTAAAATTTCTTTCACAAACGGCCAAAAACAGGCACTTTCCCATTTAGGTAAGACTAGGATGGCCTTAGCTTTAGAGTTTTGCAAGTACCTCAGCATTTGAGGGATAAGATTCACCGGGGGGACAAGCCAAGAGAAAGTATCCTCCCAAGTGATTGTTAAGGAGTCTACATGTTCTGTTCCTTTTTCGTAAAAACGGGAATTGAAACGGTCACACTTTTTGTTTTGTGAATTTGCGAATCTGTCTATTTCGGGTCGACCCCATCTCACCGTGAGTAGACTAACGACGGCTGGGTGAACGCCCCAGTCGTCGTAATCAATTACTTTACTAAGAGCGTCAGCGGCAACGTTTTTGTTACGAGGGAGCCACTCACAGCGCAATTCTACAGAGTTCGAGACGCATGACTCATGAATTTTAAGCGCAAGTTTTTGGAGATGAGCTTTCGAGCTCCCAGCTTGCACAATCGCTTTCGCTGCTTGAGAATCTGTAAAAATCGAAACTTGTTTGGAATTTATTTGTGATGAAAAGGTTCTAACTGCAAACAAGATAGCTAATAATTCGCGATACGTACTACTCTGTAGTTTTTCCTGTTGGGCCACAGCCCAACAGGTCTTTAATTTTGATTCTGGCATCTTAACGTTGTGTTAGCGTTAAAGTGTTTATGTGCGGAGTGTGTTTTACACTTCTTCTGCCGTAACTTTGTATCTGTCACACTAAACTGCCTTGTATTTTCACTGTGTTGTTGAGATCGGGGCTGTTGTTGAGAATGTAATTTGAAATGCAAAAGATGCCAAAAAGTGATCCACTCAAAATCGAACCTATGACCTCATGGTTGAGAATCTATCAAACTAACCACTCGACGACATAGATCAGTAGAGTACAGAGACTTCACTAAAAGTAAATTATTAGGATATTACCTATTAATAGGATATAGGATATGTATTGATATGCTTGTACCTACAACTCAACGTTAACGCACTTCGGTACGCCCGGGGAGCCTTCAACGTTGGGTTTAGGCATACGGCCGGTGTACAATGGTTATACCAAAATACCTATGGCAGCCTAAAAAATAGGATATAACTTTTCCAAAGCAAAATGATACTAATTATAATAAGTACAATTAGCAAAATCCAAAAACAGTTATATAACACGGCATATATTAAGTCCTTATTTACAAAATCGTAAAGTTTAGACCAACTTCGCTCTTGGAAACAGAACAAATTGGCCCAGGTCCACAGCGTTGAAATACTGTTACCTAAAATATTTAACTACTACAACACGAACTTTCTCTGTAGTGTCCGTGGGCAGAGCACTAGCGCATTGGTTTCGTAACCAAACTGTCGCTGGATCGAGCCCAGTCGGAGACAATATTTTTTTAAAAATTTTTTGCTCAAGTGGATTAGCTGTTAATTGTTTGTCAGCAAAAACTTATTTTGCGGCTTGACCCCGGATCCATTGTGCACTTTGTACAAACTTTGCTAATATGATTGCAAAAAAGAAGACGTTTTGTATGGAAGATAATTGAAGTAAGTTAAATGCTGTAGCTGGCCCAACAGGTTTACGATGGCCTCTGGCCAATGTACTTAAAAATAAATGCTTGATGCTTACTGAATGCTTTTGCCGCAGATTGGGCTTGTTTACTTTTCTTCAAGTCTTTACGAGCATAGAAACTGCTGTTAGCGACTTTACAGACCGCGCCAAGCGCGAACCTGCTGGCATCAGAATTAATAACAGCTGGAAGTTGACTAAAATCGCCGTGAATTTTTTGACACTTCAAGTTTTTTAAATTTTCTAGCAAAAACTTTAACTTTTTCACAACATCATGGTTCATATCTAGAACACTGTCCCAAGTCAAACATAAGTTAATAGCGGCATAACATTGACGGGTGAAAAGCCGAGTCACAGGGCCAAGAGCGAGACCAAAGGATATAATTAAACCAGTGACGCTCGCTAAATCTCTAGCCGAAACAATTTTTGAAGTTAATACTTTTTTAATTTTTAACTCTGCCTTATCAATTTTTGAGCTGGGCACAGAAAAATTGAACTTGTTCAAATCAATCAAAAAACCAAGCCATTTTAAAGCTGGTACCGGAGCCCACTCACTTTTTTCGTTTGAGATGAAACCAGCAGCTAGGATAGTAAATTTCATATACAGACTGTGTTTTTGGGCTAATAAAAAATTACCACAAACACCCAACCCATCATCTAAATACACAATGCACCTGATTCCCTGAGAGCGCCAATGTTTAACGAGAGGTCTCATAATTCTTGTAAAAATGTAGGGACCGAGTCCCAGACCAAAAGGAAGCACGTTGTAAACGTAAAAGCGAAGCTGCCCGTTCGTGGACCATGCAAAACCGAGATACTTTCGATCATCCTCAGCAATTTCAATATGATAATATCCTTTTTTAATATCGAAAGCAAACAGAAAACCACTTTTTTTGAGATACTGCCGACCCGTTCGTAGGTCTTCAAACTTTATTTTTCGTTTTGGAATATGTTTATTTACGTAGCGCAGGTCACAAATTAATCGTTATTTACCGCAAGACTGAATGTGAACGGAAAGCGGATATACTGCCTTCGGGGGAGTAGAACATTCAGAAATATATCCCGCAGCTAACATTTCATCGACTGAATTTTAACAAAAATTTTGTGGTCGTGCGAGCTACGATTGTTTTTAAAAAAGGCTGTTCTCGGGTTTGAGGCAAAAGGAATTTTGTATCCACTAGTTACAGTGTCTAAAAAAAACGGGTTCCTGGTCCGAGGAGGGCCAAGGGTCGGCTCGGACATTCTGTCGACCAGTGTCCCCGGTTGCCAGCAGTGATAGCAAACGTCGAAGGAACGGGGGTTTTGAAGCAGCCTCTTGTCCTGAAATAAAATACAAATCAACAGCAACCAAGGTGTTTTTTTAACTGCAATTTTAGTTTAAATGACAGCGTGCTCAATGACTTTCGGCAATATTCATATGCAGCTTATGCTAAACTGAGCCAAATAACTTTTTTTTGTCATAACTTCAATATTATCTAATATAAAAATAATACAAATTTTAGACTAAATTTAGTTCGTTCCATTTCGTCTCAAATCATTTAGACAATTTCAAAATCACATACGACTATCAGGTCAGCGAGACGTCACTTGCACTTTACCTGGTAGACTGGCGAAGTTCGAGCGTAGGGGTGGGCCGCCTGAAACGGCGGGCGGAACCTGCGTGGGAATCCGAAGTAGCCGGCAGGGGGGAAGTATGGAGGCGGGGGTTGGACAACTGGAGCTGGCGGACCCCAACTCTGGGGAGGTCCGGGGGCGTCGGGACTCGTCACGCGAAAGGAACGGAAAGTGCGAGGCTGAAAATTTTGAAATCTAGTGTCATCGGTTTTGCGCTTGCGATCGGCCTCAGCAATCGCTTTTTGAATTTTTCGTTCGTCAGCCTCGTCATCTCCAAGGCACACATTACCCCCCTCGTAGGCGTCAACAGCGCCCCAACCGTGGATGTCCGCGATGCGGATAATTTTTAGCCGGTGCCCAATTTTTCCACTGAGGCGTTCAAAAAACAATTGGATCTTGTCCGGGTCAAGTTCAGAGGAACGCATTTCAGCGAGAGCCTCGTCTGTGACAGACTGCAACTCAAAGATATAGTCATACATTTTCTGAAGGCGTTGCGTTTTTAACGCCAATTTTTGTCGGGTTTTAGACGGTTTTGCAACGCTAGGGAGCTGTTTTTAAAGTTCGTTTCGAATAATACACGCGATTGCTTCGGGGGACATGGTCGACGGGGCAGCAGGACCAACGGCAGACGGGCCAGGACCTTGCCCACCTGTGTCGTCAGGAAGAGGGCTAGACTCCATGGGGGCACCGCGGCAAGAGCAAATACTGAAATCTACTTAATTGCTTGACTGTTTGACCGAGCAATTTTGAAAGGCGAGCACTTGCTTTGCTAGCAGAACATGAACTGACCTCGGTCAGGCAATATTTTTGAGCCAAAATATGGCGAGCTTTAATTGGTTCAAAATGGTAACATTTGATTGGACGAATAACGAGTCCGTTTTTAATTGGCCATTACGAAATGGCGCGATAACCGTAGTTATGCCTGATTGGCCAATGCAAAAGTGGCGCGATATTCGTTATTATCGCTGATTGGCCAATTCAAATGTGGCCCGATATGGAGCCATATCGGGCCACCCGATCAGTACGATGGATGGCGTGGTCGGCAGAAAACAAAAATTTTGGCAAAAAGCCAAAGAACGTATTTCGGCAAAAAGCCAACGAGTACATTTTTCGGCAAAAAGCCAAATCATAATTAAGCTAAATATAATATATGTTCTGTACTTATTAATGTACTGTGCTACATAAGTTTTCTTGTGTATA
>JASANF010016532.1:0-51798 GCA_030248245.1 Trissonchulus sp. WLG1_4 | reverse complement strand
TCAAGCAAAATTTTTGTGTGTATTTTTCACTACACTAGTTTGAAATTTGTCCCTGTACCTGTCCCTATGTCCTTAAGGACAAGTATGAACCGGGCTTAAAAGTGACAGCGCGCTACGATTGGGATTGAGACTCCAAATCCTAACGCGCCATCACTTTTAATAAAGCCAGCAGTATTTATAGCATCCCAGGGGTGAAGTAGTGTGTCAACAGAAATTCAAGCCAATATATTTTGTCTCAGATAAGTCTAGCTTTGGCTGCGAATGTTTCAGACCACATTTGGAGCTATTTCTCATCATTTCTAGAAATTTATGATTATGAGCCTTATTTTGGCAACATTTGAGTCTGCAGGTTTTGACTTTTTTAGTTTTTTGGCTTTGATAAAATATTCTTAAAAGTATTTTGGTTATTTCCACAAAATTGCATCCCATCACTGAAATTTGTGCCAGACTAAGTTTTTTCAGAGAGTAATTTTAAGCGAACCTTTCCGATAATTGATGATTTTTTAGTATTTGCCTGTCAAGGTTTTTTGCAATTATCATAATATTAGAATTATTTTACCGAAATTAAGGATGATATCAGCTACAGTGTAAGACAAGGAACTAAACTTATTATGGTTGAGCAGCTATATAAATATATTTAGGAACGTTTACGTTTATACGTTTTGAAAAATGTGTCTTCGGACCTCTTTAATTCTTTCTCCTTATTAATGAATGTCAGCTTGTCATATTTGCAGCTGTCCATCTTATACTGTGCTAGACGTTTTTTCCCAGAATGGGTATACATACGGCTGTTGGTATGCATCAATCTTTATGGGTTAGATTTACTCATAATTCTACCGGATGAACCAAGATACAATTACTTAAGTCTCACCAGAAATTGCTGAACCCTGAACCAAAACAGGAGCCGTGATTTTCGTGACTACTTGCTGTACTCTTTTGATACCTGTAATTCGTGCTTTTGGTTAGGAGTCTGCGCATTCTTCTCATCTCAGAGTACTAGTAAGCTTCGAACCTACATAGTTTTGCTTTCGAAACTAGTCCAATGTATGCACAAATATATGCACAAATGTATGCACAAATATATGCACAAATGTATGCACAAATATATGCACAAATGTATGCACAAATATATGCACAAATGTATGCACAAATATGCAATGTATGTTTTTATTTCATTTTAGCAACTACACAATTACCCCATGATTATGCAGTAAATCAATCACGCTTAATTAACTTTACATTAATACTAATTACTTAATACTTACGTATTAATACTTATTAATAATTAAACTATTATTAATTATTACTAAATTTCCACCATGACTCAAGATCATCTGAAGACCAAATACGCTCCACCGATTGTGATTTGCAACAATACCGCCACCGAAGCGGATCCTGAAAAACCGTCGTTTGATCAGCTAGCCGCTGAAAACGGGTCTTGCGACTATTCTTCTCGACTTTCGATGGTTTGGCGACTGGGTGGGAATCGAACCGGCAACTCTCTGATTGCCAACCGAAACTTTGGACTCGTCTCGATGCGTCAAAGATGTTTTCATTTGGCTTTTTTGGTACTTTTTGTGGTTTTCATGACCCTGGGGGTTTTGCTCACCTGTCTTGGATTTTTCAACTTTGGTCGCGATGCAAAAGTTGTAGAAGCTGTGCGAATTCTTGGAATCACTGCGCTTGTTATGTGTTTTGCGTTTCTGGTTTGCTCTTGCTGTAAGTTTCTTGCTTTTCTGATTTGTTTGTCTTGTCTCAAGCTAGAGTACTGAGTGACTAATATGAGTATTATGTACTCTTGCACGTATTGCTCAATTAAGGCTATGTAAAAAGGGGAAAGGTAAACGTTTGGTCATTTGGTCATGGCCAGAGATGCACATGGTGAATCGGCGAGGGGGGGGTGCCCGACCCCTGGCGGAAGGGGGGGTGGTCCCTAGTTCTGACCATTTTTCGGCGACAGTCGAAAATTTTTCAGAATTTTTCGATTTTCAACTCATTTTTGGGATACTTTTTTCGCCGCAGGCGAAAATTTTTTGCAATTTTTCAACTTTTTACGCATTTGTGGGGCACTTTCTTGGCCATTAGTGGGGGGGTTGGGGCTTGAAGGGGGGGTGCCGGACGTCTGAGGGGGGGGGGGTGCCGACCCCCCTCAGGGGGGGGGGGGTGGATACCCCCCCTACCCCCCCTCCCTATGTGCATCATTGCCAATTTTAATAATTTAATCTGGATAATTCATTTCTTATACGTATGTCGTCCCCTTAGCCGTATCATTTCACTGGCAACTAACTTTTTGAAAAATACGCTTAGCATCAAACCAAATGAATCGTTTTATTTTATACTTAATAAAGGTTTGTTGAGATTTTGAATAAAGATTTAAATTAGATTTAGAATAAAGGTTATTGAGCTTGAGCTCGATTCCCACTAAGATCATTCGAACTCGGTTTATACTACGGCAAAAAGCTAAACTTAAACTTTAACTTACTTCAATATTACATAAAAAATAATATTGGAAGTATAGAAAAATAATATAAATATATAACCTATAATATATATATATATATATATATATATATATATATATATATATATATATATATATATATATATATATATATATATATATATATGAATAACCTATCAATATATAACTATTCATTGCAGTAGTTCTGTCAGAGTGCGTGCACAAAGCGGTTAAACGCGGAGCATCGATGCGATCGCACAAAAGCTCAGTCTATCAAGCGCTACAGCCGATGCTCACCGAGCCAAAGTTGTCACTGCACAAACTGTCGGGTAATAAGCAGAAATGCACGGGAACAATCGGTGAGGGGGGTGCCAGACCCCCGACAAAGGGGGACAGTTTAGTTGTTTTTTCGACGATAGCTGGAAACAATTTGCAGTTTTTTTAATTTCCAACTCAGTTTTGGACCACTTTCTTGGCCCCGGTCTGAATTTCAACTTTTTACTCAATTTTGATGCACTTTTTGGCCATCAGAGGGGAAAGTCGGGGTTTGAGAGGGTCGTGCCTCTCCCTGTATTCCTTGAGTAGCTACTCGTTGTACTCTTGATGGCGGAAGAAACTTCTTTTCGTGACGAATTTCTATGTTTTGCGCCATCTCAGTAATCTGTGTATATTCAACATTTTTGGTCAGACTTTATAGTCTGCATTAGTTTTCAAACTGACTGCTCACAAAAGCCAAAAAATTATGTTAACCGTCCGTCGTGTATCAGACAGTTAAACTATTTTATGACTGAACCTAAGATCATTACTAACAACACCCTCAAAAGCCAGATATAAGCGACACATACCATTCCATAAAAAACACGTGCCCAAATCCAGGCCCAGCTGTTTTTTGTATAACAAATTTTGCATTTTTAGCGGTCAGTGAAGACTGCTGTTACAATATCGATTCCACTGATCCACGCAAACGTCAATCAGCAGAATCAACCGTTTCTCTCGACATCACAACCAATGGAATCATGAGTGCAGAGGAAGACGTCACGTGACTCGGCTCTGATTGGTCCAATACAGGAATACGGAAAATTATATGCTCTTAATATGAGAAATTTGGAAAAAACCTGTTTTTTATTGGTGAAGTGACATACGGCTGTCAGTATGAATGGACCCTTTGACGTTGCGAAATCAATCCGCCTGTTGATTCTATGATTTATGAAGAATCCTGATTGACAGACATTTAGTATGCGGAATAAGTTTTGGTTTTTTGCTAAAATAAAACTAATAAAGACATATTCATAAATGAGGTTGACTGCAGGTTTAGAAAAGATATGTACTTAATAACGCTTACAACAAAACTATTTCCTAAAAGATGTACACATGTATGTTTGCAGTTTGGTAACTTTTATAAGTCAAATTCTTATAGTTAGGTACTGGGAAGGTTACTGTATTTGAAAGGGCCGTTTTTTGTGAACCTGGTCTTCAGCTAACCTAAATATTACTGTTAAAACAACATAGCTACCACGTTGGTTTGCTGAAGTGTATAAATGTAAATATATATGCCCATATATGTATATACTTGAATCAATGGAGGTGTAATGATATTGTAACACTTTTGTAATAAAGTTGTAATGTGTGATTGTACTAGAACTGTGACATTATTACCTCAAAATAAAATAAAGTAGTTGCAATGTCTCAGTGAACTTTAAGAAATTGCCTCACTGACAACAAACTCTCTTGTTTCACTTTTTTATTTAACTTTCAGTTGAGTAGCTTTTTTATGTTGAAAAACAGTTTGTAAATTGTCTGTAGTTTTTTCAATTTATAACACATTCCAATAAAATACTTTTCCACAAATATTTATTAAATCCAACTAATATACATAATCCGATTTGAAAAAAAAAACGGTTACTTCTTTTGTTACCAAAATTTCTTATAAGACGGTTTTATGTCAACCGCGCTATAATTAACAATTTTAATGCACATTTATGTAGTAGACTCTATTTACTAAACTTATGTACCTAAATAAAAGGTTCTTGCCAAAATCATACATACTTTTGTGAAGTAAAATAATAAATACAGCTACGCTTTTTTTCAGTTTATATTTCTTTCGTTTTCTTCTTCGTTTTTGTTTTCGTTTTCCTTTAGTTTTCCTTCAATTTCTTACTTTCTTTCGTTTTCGTTTTCTTTAGCAGTCAATTTTTGGCAGCTTGCGCAGCATGCCCTTTTTAGCCGACAAAGGGTCTAGTAGCAGCTGAGGTCTAGCACAAGTGCACTCCAAAACTTTTTCAAAAAGGGTGCCGTCAAAAAGGTGTTAAATATTTATTAAATGATGAGTTACTTTTTAGAGTCACTTATACATTGTTCAAAATTTTTGTCTGCTAAGTCGGCTTTACATATTTTATAAATTACGCCAATTTATAAATTTTCAGGTTCGAAATTTAAATTTTTAAATCTTACTTTTTGTACTAATATAAAAATACTTATAGTGCAAAGTTCCTGTCAGAGTGTCCGTATTGTATCAATTTGTGCTAATTTATACTTTTATTTTATCTCAATGTACGGTTAAGTTTGCAAAACAATACATATATATATATAGCTAAATAACAACTAACTAAAGTCTACTTAAAAGTGTCACCCCCGGCCATGTAAATATTTGAATAAACAAGCAGCATGCAGCTGCCTTTATTTGTCTACTGCTCGTCCAATTTTCAAAACTTTGTTGCGCAAAAGTTGACTTTGCTTCAATTCACTTTTGTTTTCGTTTTCTTTTTCGTTTTCGTTCATTTTAGTGTCCACTGAAAAAAAGCGTAGCTGTAGTAAATTATTGGTACTTATAGGGATAACAACGTTTAACATCGGATCAGTAGTCGCTGAAAGGTAGAATGCCGGTCTTCCCATTCAGAGATGGGTGGTTTAAACCCCTTCCTTGGGTCATTCTGATGATGATGCTGTCTTACTTTTTAAAAGAAATTAAAGAAAATCTTGACACTTTCCCATTGTAATAAGTAAAAAATGAAGCACACAACCCATTTCACAATTATATTTACTTTGTAGATTTTTGTTCAGTTTTCCAGAAAGGTTTAAACTCCAGCTACTTTCTAAGGCAAGGTCAACCGTATCACTGCACTCATGTCTAATTAGTTAAAATCAATATCTCATAATTTTCATTCAAAATTAAAAAAGAAATTTTTAATTTTCAATTTTACATCTTTTGTCATCACTTTCCTTTTATTTTTTATTATATTTAATAAATTTTTTAATAAGTCTGGTAACTCTTGTTGCATTTCTTCTACCTTATCCTATTTTTGCGCGTAATAAATCCTGTGCGTAAAAAAACATAATCCTTCAAATCTGTCAAAAAAACATTTAAGTGTCAATTCCAGCCCCTCTCTTTTTTTTCACAGTTTTCCTCTTGCAATTGTCACAACTGACACTTTTCTCTAACAAGTGAAATTTGAATGTTTAATGCAATTTTGGTAATTTTGGCCCGTTTTGGAAGCAGCAGTGTGCGACCTTCCGCAGACAGATGTTAGTTACGCCACTGCGAGTCCATTGAGAGAATACAACGCCAAATGTGGAACGCAATGAAATAATAATGCAGTAGGAAGTTTCATTGAAGTCTGCAAACATTGGTAGTTTGTATGCCTAATGCCAATCTGCTAGCAATCCCACTAGGCGGATATAAGACATAGCAAGAGTACATAATAGGAAGAGCATGACACTTTCACTATTATGCCCTGGATGTTGCATCCAATGGGGAGCGCAAAAGAGCCCCTTTATGTACGGTTTTGAGGAGGGGTAACCGCCGCCATACATTTCAAGTCCATGTACGCAATTTAGTGGGAATAATTCAAGACGCTAAGAAAGGCGTGTTATGCTCTTCCTATTATGTACTCTTGGAAATAATAACAAACATATTGTCAAGATGTGTCTAGATTTTTTTAATGAGATAATAAAAATCTTGTTATAAAGGTAAGAAACCTCAGCGGCTCTGTACTTAGTTAGATACTGAAACATAAACAAATTCTGAGCTTTAGTCTGAGTCGAAAATTTAGTCATCAAAGCCTGGCCTATCTTCAACACATGCTCATCACAATAAATAGACATCCAAAAAATCAACGTATACAACTGTAAATGATCGTAACGAAAAGAACAAAAAGCCAGCATCAAGAGTACAGCGAGTTGTCACAGAAATTACTCCATTTGTATTGTTTCAGTCAGGGTTCAGAAATTTTTAGTGAGACTTAGGGAATTATAGTCCCACCCACTTTTAGATCTTCGGTTTTTGCGTTTAATCCACCTAGAGCATTTCTGACTATCTAGAGTCATTATTCATTCTTTAGTCTTGAGTCGTTATTGCTAGATTAGTTAATTTTCATGTGTTATTTTATATATTTTTTATTTCTAAAAATTCTGTCTCAATTAGTAGGATCTCAATCTAAGTCAATTATGTTTTATCAATCAATAAATAAAGTCATTCTATCATAATCGAAATATTTAGCATCGTTGCGAAAAATTTGGAACTTATTTCATAGGACCTATATAGGACAACATGATTATTTCAGATTTTCAGCTGCCAGCCAGACCCAACTGAATGCCTTATTCCTGTTGGGCCACAGCCCAACAGGTCTTCAATTTTGATTCTGGTATCTTAACGCAGTGCTAGCGTTAAAGTGTCAATGTGCGGAGTGTGTTTTACACATCTTTGACCGTAGCTTTGCGTCTGTCACAACTAAAATGCCTGTTAGAATCAGTAAACTGGTGCTTTCGTTGTTATTGAGAAGGGTATTGGAAAAAATAAAAGTCTGACAAAAAGTGAGCTGCTAGGAAGCGACGATGTCAGTTCACAGTCAACAGCCGAATAAACTAACCGCTCGACGATACAGCTCCCTGCTACCTACCTAGATGCTTCACTGCTAAGTAACATCATATTTCCATTTAAAATCGACAATACTATCAATAGAACAAGTTTTTTTTTTTTTTGTTTTTTTTTTACGCCCACAGGTGTTCGAGCACTTTTTTGCGCACAGATTCACCTCTTCCTTGTGTTGAAGTTATACCAGGCTACGAGTAGTAACTTCAATACAAGAGTATTCTTACGCTACCGAATGGGGGAGTTAATAGTTGTTACTTACTAGTAGTATTAGGGGTATTTAAGGATAAGTTTAGGGCGAGTTTTGAGACCTGACTTCCGATCCCGCTAACGGGGTTACCGCAAGCGGGGTACAGTCGTGAGTGTCCCAGTTTAATATTTTAATAAAATATTTTAATTTGGTGTAGGTAGTAGTTGCTGGTGCTTTAGTCGTTGTAGTGGTAGTAGTTGGTAGTAGTTGCTGCCGCTTTAGTCGTAGTGGTGTAGATGGTAGTAGATGCTGCTACTTTAGTCGTTGTGGTAGTGGTTGGCGGTATTTTATACGCCTTTAGTCGTCATCGGGGTAGAAGTTGGTGGTAGAGACAATTATAGCTATTGTATGTAGTTGTTACAGTGTTGGATGGTTTGGTGGTGACATTGACATCGCAAGGATGTTCGAGCCGATATCCAATTAAAATGGGCACTCCTTCCAAAGCATCTAAAAACATAGTCGTGTAGTAGCGGCAGTATCAACAGTCGTAGTAACCTCAGTTGTAACCATTGTAATAGCAGCAGTCGTAGTATAGGTGGTCATTTTGGCAGCAGTAGTAATACTAGTGGTTGGCGTAACAGCAGTTGTGGTAGCAGTCCATTATAGCAGTGGCCGTTGTATTAGCAGTCGAAATACCAGTGATTGTTGTTAGCAGTTGTAGTTATAGTAGTCGTTGTAGCAGTGTTTTTTGTAGCACTAGTCGTTGTAGCAGCATGGCAGTGGTCACTGTCGTTGTAGTAGCAGTAGTATAAGTAGTAGTAGCCTAGTGGTCGTTGTAGCAGTGGCCGTTGTAGGAGTTGTCGTTGTAGCAGTAGCAGTCGTAGGAACGGTGGTATTCGTAGCAGCAGTCGTTGTAGCAGTGGCCGTTGTAGTAGTAGCAGTGATCGTTGTAGCAAAAGTCGTAGTAGTGGGGGTCGTTTTGGCAGCAGTCGTGGTACCACTGTGCCAGTGATTATTGTACCAGCAGATGTAGTGATCGTTGTTAGCATGCAGTGGCCGTTTTAGCAGCAATCGTAGCATCCGTGGTCGTTGTAGCAGCAGTCGTCGTGGCTGTGGTCACTGTAGCAGCAGTCGTAATAGCAGTGGTCGTAGTAGCTGTGGTCGTTGTAGTAGCGGTCGTAGTAGCAGTTGTCGTTGTAGCAGCAGCATTCGTAGTAGCAGTGTTGACAGCAGTTGCAGTACCAGTGGTCGCTGGAGCAGTAATATTTGTTTTAAGGGGGTAGTGTCGCGAAAGCAGTCGATTTTGCGCGACTATAAAACTTTTTCAGTGAAAGATAGGTCATTGTTCTTTATATATTTTAAAAATATGTTTTAAGGCAAATATTTTTGCCAAGTTTCAGCAAAATCGATGCAGCATACAGTTGGCAGTGAAGTCGCAAAGTCGGAAAAATGACGTTTTGAAAACCTATTCACATTCGATAATTTCGTCACAATTAAAAAACTTTTTGTTTAAATTTTTTACACGAAGTAAAAGCACATATACTCTAATTTATGCACACGAAATTTAGTGCAAATTGCTGGAGTGGTTGTGGAGTAATGCATGTTTGAACTGTGAAACTGTGCGTAACCTATAAAGATCTCACAGCAATAATGATAATTTGTAAAAATTTAGACATTAATTTTGAAATCAAAAGAAAAACGAACCTTTATTTTTCATTTTTCTTATTTGTGGCAAAAAAAATGTGCGTCAAAACATTACATGTACTTCAGAAGCTGGCCAATCTGATATCTGGCTTCATTTTGTGAACTTTTATGTCTCTATTGTGTTTTGTCTGGCTCACAAATGGTGATTGGTTAAAAATATTGGTAGATATTGGTAGTCTAGTGCCCGGCAGTATTTATTTGACACCTTATGGCATTTCACTAGTTTCTCAGTGAACGTACAATTTCAAAGCAAAATGTTCTCATTTTGCAGGCTATGAGCAAAACTGCTTTGGCGACACTACCACCTTAACCCAAAACTTTTCAAGGCCTTAATTAGCATTCAATTTTCATTACTCTTTTGTTCAAACTTTCCTGTGCTTCCACTTCCGATTTTGCAAATATTATTGTTGTTGCTGTTGCACCACTTCCCTTTGCGCCATCAGTATACTTTGTGCTAATTTTTCTTGTTCATTCTATTCGTTATATCGAACTTGGCTCGCCTTGTGTGCACTTAAAATTTCTCTCTTTACTGACAAAACTTTCACCAGACATTAGATTATTTTGCTGAAAATCAACAAAAAATTTAGCAACAGAATTAACTGCCCAATAACTGTCTCATAAACTGGCTTTATTAACCAGCTTTTTTGCATCTCGTTATCTGTTTTTAAGTTACAAAAGGATTCCGTACTCCTGCTACAGATTGATTAAAATGAACTTTTAAAAAATGCAGACTAATTTAAAACCTAATTTGAGATCCAAATACTAGAGTAACACGTTAGATATTGACGCATGATTTGTTCTTCCGGTGCGTCTATATACAATTCACACACAATATACCTAGTCAGCCAATCAAGTCTCTTGATACAATCCAGAACTTAGACAGAAGATATAGGTGAACTAATGCTCATATCCTGTATCCTTTTGTATGTATCCTCCTGTAACCCATCCTTTGTATTGGCTAAACAAAAATTAGTTAAACTTAGGGATGTGTGGACCACGAAACCGCTGGAAATGATGATGTCGTTGTCATTTCAAACTCCGAAATTCCGAATTATTCCAAAATTGACTCTTGTTGTAAACTTGTACCAGTCACCCCACTCGTTACTCTTCCAGCAGTATCCGTTTTTGTGTTTTTTTTTGTGGGTTTTTTTTTTTGGTGTTTTTTTTTTTTTTTTTTTTTTTTTTGTGTTTGGTGGTTGTTGTTTTTTTTTTTTTTTTTTTTGTTTTTTTTTTTTTTTTTTTTTTTTTTTTTTTTTTTTTTGTTTTTTTTTTTTTTTTTTTTTTTTTTTTTTGTTTTTTTGTGTTTTTTTTTTTTTTTTTTTTTTGTTGTTTTTTTTTTTTTTTTTTTGTTTTTTTTTTTTTTTTTTTTTTTTTTTTTTTTGGTTGTTTTTTTTATTTTTCATTTTGTTTTTTTTTTTGTTTTTTTTTTTTTTTTTTTTTTTTTTTTTTGGGGTGGTTTTTTTTTTTTTTTTTTTTTTTTTTTTTTTTTTTTTTTTTTTTTTTTTTGGGGTGTTTTTTTGGGTGTTCGTCTCAGGATATATACTACCAAATTAACTGTTATTACTGCAATACTGTATAAAAAACACAAAATATGATTTTCAACGGCATAACAACATTTTTGGCACAAAGAAAATGAAGAAGATTTTGTAGCAACCATCCCAATTTTTTGTCGTTTTTGTCATTTTTTTGTCTATTTGTCTAACCTCCAATTAATCTAATGTATAGCAAATATGTCCTCCTATTAACAAAAATTATTGGTAGTATTACTGTTGTCTTACTTATGTAGACGGTTTTTTTAGACTTTTTGGAATTTTTCTATATTTAAAAAAATTTTCCAGTTTTGACAACTCATGGCTAATTCTTTTTAGGGCTTTTCAAAAACTGAGCCAGGTAATTTGCATAACATCATGATGTTTGTCTCATTGTCTTAATTTTATGCATCAAGCAGAACATTCTTTTCACTCTAATGGCAACATCTGGATGTTAAGACTATTGAATTAAATGAATAAATAAATAAATAAATAAATTAATTAAATGGTATCTTGAATTTTTTGTTATCATTAATTAAGTTAATACAAAATGATTTAAAATAAATTCTTTAATTCGGTTGGAAACCTCAAATCTACCTATTTTTTGACTCCATATATATTGTTTTTCATAAATTAATACCACATTTTTTCATCAGCATAATTCGAAGAGTACATAATAGCGTCTCATTCGTCGAAGTCTCTAGAATGGATTAAACGGATTAGATTAAAATTTGTTTGGCTGATAATATTTAAACTGTTGAGATATAAACTTTTCTGAATTTCTTAAATTTTCTCAATCAATTTCGCTGAAACTTTGCCAAAACATCTTTAAAGGAATTTGCAGACCTGTTTTAATGTTTTTGCAGGCAGACTATAAATAAGTAATGAGTTATTAAGTTTTTATTCCTCAACGCATCAGCTTTTATATACTAAAGTGTGTTACGCAGAGAATCTACGCGCTGATTGGCCAGCCACATGTTGCACAGAATGTCAACATGTAGCCTGAAAACGACCAGCGCATCTGCCTGTGCCAGAGCACAGGCAGGCTGGAGAGTATCTCACTCTTCTTCTACAGTCAGTTTCAAATGAAAATGCCTCTTGGCGTCCAAATTCCGACGCCAGACACGTCGGATGACATCATCCGACGCGTCGGATGACATAACCCGACGCGTCGGGTGACATCATCCGACGCGTCGGGTGACATCATCCGACGCGTCGGGTGACATCATCCGACGCGTCGGGTGACATCATCCGACGCCAAGCTTGCTGGCCTCGCTAGGAAAAGTTTTATATCATCCGACGCCAAATGAAACTCGATAAAATTTAGATGCCAACATAGAAAAGGGGGGGTCAGAAACGAGAAACGACAGAAACAAATATGTAATTAAAAATACTTTTTTTTACTTTTTTATTTCCAAACTTACCTAAGTAACTCAAACAAAAGGCAAATTACTTTCAAATCTGGAAAAAAGTTATCTTTTTGAACTTTGTGCGTGAAGTATCCCCTATTTCTAATAGATACTAATTTCTAAGTTTGCCAGGTTACATAAGACTGTCTGGCTTACTGGCCAGAAAAATTTAAGTGTATATACTAAGCTTTCCTATGCTATTTATTTTTAGTATCAATTTTTCAAGTCATTTTAAATAAATGTAAAATTTTTTGTAATGAACATTAAAATTTTTATTTTAACCTTTTAATAAATTTAATTTAATAACTTGTAGTACACTCAAGTGCTTGAATTTTATTTTTGCCCACCCCCCATGCACTAAAAACCTCGGCCCTTTGACTGCAAGTTGCAACCTAATTCCAATATTGACCCAAAATGCTTGGTAAAAGTGTTGGCGTCGGATGGCATCATCCGATGCGTCGGATGACATCACCCGGCGCGTCGGATGACATCACCCGACGCGTCGGATGAAATCACCCGACGCGTCGGATGACGTCATCCGACGCGTCTGAAATTTTGGCGTCGGCCGACGCGTCGGAGGCATTTTCATTTGAAATGGACTGTATATACAGTGAGTCGCTGAGTATGCTTTCATTATTTACTTTTTCGCCGGCTCAATCGTAAATAACTTAGCTTAAAAACTATGTCAGCCTTAGCTCAGCAAGACGCGGTGTGGTGAGCGTTTATTTGCAGCAGCGTGATGCTGGGTTAGACAATACAATCCGTGTTACTGCAAACAGTGTTAGCACAGACTAGAGAATATTATCAAAAACAAAACAAAATACGAAAAAAAAAATATAAGCACTATGTGGCAACGCAAAAAACATGAAACTAAATTTCAAAAACAGGTTATAGGTCAGTAGACACTGGGTACAAAAATAATTATAATAAACATATTCTCCGTAACAATATCCAACTCAACGATACAAATGCCAAACGCAAACCACAGGCCCTACGACAAGCATTTATTTCTAGGCTGAATTAATTTGGTGACGCGTAGACGCTCGTGCAGGGACTCGCGGATGTATCTGTCTTTGGCAGAGTCGGACAGCCATCTGCCGTGTTTCTTAAGCAACCTATCGGGTATCCCTGCTGCGGCGGCGCTCGTCGCGCCTCCAGACCTGAGGCTGTGTAGGCCATATTGGGATGAATCGTAACCGACTTTTTCGATTGCGCGCTTGAGTTCCTCTCGTGCACGGGAATACGCTAAGGGTTTGGTGCTTAGGCAGGAACTGTGAGTAGTGATGTTAACACACCTGTAAATGACGTCGTTTGATTGGTTTGAAATTGCCGCTTTTTCGAGATAACGTTCGGTGAGTTCTATCGGACATAAGGCCCCCCCAATTTTTGAAATTACTACTTCTGACCCGTGGTGAAATTGGTCTGTTTTTGATCGCGGCAGTCTTATTTTTAAATGGGTCCTTTCAAAAGTCAAGTGTGATCGTTGTATAGCCGACAGTTCACTAAATCGTAAAAAGCCGTAGTAACCCAGCGCGACCAAACTAGCCAGGCGTAGCTCTGTGAGTGAGGCATTTTGACTGCTGTAAGCCGCTAATATTTTTTGGAGTAACTCTGGCGTTAGGGGTAGCTTTTTGCGTGATGATACGGGTGGTCGGCGTTTTGCTGCGGTCACTACTGACTTCGCTGCAAACGACGAAGTCGGGTCCTCAAACCCGGCTGCTAAGTGTAACCATCGTAATGCGGCCTTGGCAGTGGCTACAGCCACTGATGAGCCACTCCTGTTTTGGACCGAAACAAGAAACTGGGGGACCGCACTTTTTTGCGCGGGGAAAATGACGCAACCTGGCATTGATTTTGCCCATTTTAGCCATTGGGTGATGGTGTATGAGTAGGCTCGGCGGGTAGCTGGTGCGATAGAATTGATGACGCACTCTTCTAGCTGGTGAGCGGTTTTTGTATCTTTGACGGCGATGAACTGTCTTCGAATCCAAGCGCGAATCCCTGAAATTTAATCGAATTAGTAATAGTTGTCGAAGGACTCACTAACTCTGTCCCCCCTTATTTTAGTTTGGTATCCTCTCACCGTTCGGCAATAAATAAACACGTATACTTGACCTTCGAGAGCTGCCATTCGGCTTTGCTTGGCCATTCGGCTAATTACATACTTCGACTTTTTGCTCGATTCCGAGCTTCTTTTTGCCATTCGGCTGGTTACTCCCATAGAAACACCGATCCGCTACTGATTCCAACCTTTTAGCCATTCGGCATTTTTTTTTTTTTTTTTTTTTTTTTAAACCGCACGCGAGCTGCAAAAACGCGTGAAGTGAAAACCACTACTGTCAACCTCTCATCCTACACATCTCATTTGCATATCCTAGTCACGTGTTCTGTAACAGCTGACGTATCTACGTACATATATACACAACTCGTATGCGCCGTCTTTAAGCGTCATTTATTTACTTTTTCGCCGGCTCAATCGTAAATAACTTAGCTTAAAAACTATGTCAGCCTTAGCTCAGCAAGACGCGGTGTGGTGAACTACAAAGAACGGGCGTCTAGGTCTATCGCCAGCCACGTAGATGATTGCAAGGCTGACCCCATAGCTGACTTTTTGGTTGGGGGTAATATGAAATGTGGGTCAGAAATCTCGATTTGACTTTTTATTATGGGATTGGTTGAACTATGGGGGAAAAGTAGCGGCCAAAATACCGCCGACGGCCATTTTGGGACAATGATTACGCCGCTAGACTTTGAGTGGTAAAGGTGTGCTAGAGTTCTAGGTATGAGGTGGATGGGAGGAACCAGCCAGTTTTTATGGTTGGTCCAAGATTCTGAAAAGGCATCGATGCCAGAGGTACCCGGGCACCAGTAACGTGAACTAAAAGGAATCAACTTGGCGTTTGAGGCGTTGGCGAATCTATCAAAGGTAAAAGGCCCATATACGGTTGAAATTTTTTGAAACCATTTTAAAGATATCGCCCAATCGTCCCAATCGACAAGTTTACTTAGCTCGTCAGCTATTTTATTTTTCTCTCTCGGAATCCATTCTATCTCAATTTTGACGGACAATTTTAATGAAAGGGCGAAAACTGACATCGCTATATCCTGTAGCTCTTGTACCGGACTGCCTTTTGTCATACTTTTAGTAATGGCCTGATTGTCGGTGAACCACTTGACTATTTTCCCTTTTAAAAACGTCGCACCAAATGACAGCAGTGCATACTCTATCATCTTAGCCTCTCTCCATGCGGAGCTTTTATCCCTTTCAGCGGCTGCCCACATCTTATGACACCTGTGTCTGTGACCTTTTGATTCCACCCAGGCTCCTCCCCCGTCCTTACTAGCGTCTGAATAAACTATTGTTTCAGTTTTGTTCCAATTTTTAATTGTTCGCCCGTTGTAATTTTCCAAATTCAAAAACCAGAATTTTAGTTCCCAGTTGACGACTGGTGGAACCTTTTGTTTTTGGTCCCAGCTGCTGCTGTCGTTTATAAGTCGATAGCAGCCACGAGTCATTAGCTGGCTCACACTACCCACAGCTGGGCTCATGGATATTATACTTCCCACTATTTTGGCTAAACTGCGAGGTGTTACTAAGAGGTTGACCAAAACTGCCTGAATAAACTCACGTGTTCTTTTAATTTTACTGGGGGGAATTCGTAGCTCAAATCGTGCTGTGTCGATAATTATGCCCAGCCACTGATTGCACTGACTGGCTGTCCACTCAGACTTTTCTTCGTTTTCGAGCCATCCGGCTGCTTTTAGGTCTGCTCGCACCTGCCTGGACATCGCTGTGGCCTCCGCTTGTGTGTCTGCCACACCCAGCCCATCATCTAAATAAAGCACAATTTTAATTCCCTGAGATCGCCAGTGTTTTACCATCGGTCTGAGTGTTTTTGTGAAAATGTATGGTGCAGACGATAATCCAAAAGGTAAGACGGTGAAAACATAATACTTAATCGTTTTTCCCTCACCCCAAGCAAAGCCTAGGTACTTCCACTGGTTTTCGGCTATGTCTATGTGGTGATAGCCTGATTTGAGATCGAATTTGAACATATAAGAATTTTTATTTAGGTACTGAATGGCTTCTGGTAGTGCTTCTAACTTAAATTTTTGCTTCCAAACAAACCTGTTTACGTAGGTCAGGTCTAGTACCAATCTGTTTTTGTTGGGCTGTACTACAACAGAAAGAGGGCTGATTATCAGAGGGGGTGAACTGACCTCGCAGATTGAACCGCTGTCTACTAGTCGCGAAATTTCTTCTGTGACAAAGTTTTTGTGACTTTGTGCAGACTTATTGTTGGGGAATTTCGCTGGTTTAGGGGTTGTGACAAAGGGAATTACGTAACCGCTAGTTAAGACTTTGATTATGTATGGGCTGCATCCTATGTTGTGCCAAAAAAGTACATGACGTTTTAAACTATGCTTCACGTTTGGTTCTTTTTGACAATTTACAGACAAGTTACTGACACACGTATGCTTACATTTTTCTGTGCAATTTACTGTCTCATCCGTTGGTTTGGGGTGCATCTCGGTTGATCGTGGTCGATGTGACGTAAGGGCAGGAGTAACGCCAATGGCCCTGCCTGCCGCACGCGTAGCACATATCCCGCCCGGAGGGGCCTCCCCTGAAGCCCCGGAATCTGAGGGTGGGAGGTGGAACCATCTGGAATTGGTTTGGGATACTCCCCAACGGTTGGGGTAATTGCTCAAGCGGTGTAGTTTGAGAGGAGGTACCCGGGCCATAGAATTGTGAGGTGCCCCCGGAATATCTAGTGGGAGTCTGGGTTGAGGACCACCCGCTCTCTCTATAGCTGGACCACCCGCTTCGAGGCCCCCGAACAAACCCTGGTCGTGTGGTCCCGGCTCTGGTAATTCCCGAGCCCCGTGCTGCTGCTCTGAGCTGCAGTGCTTCTTGTTCGGCCTTAGCGATCTTTTTCGCTTCCTTGTCGCTGACTCCGAGGCGGGTTTTTCGGTCCAGAACGTCAACCAAGTCCCAGCCCGCTGGCGAGGTGTCGGCCCATCGGATCCGCTTCTGCCTGGACTGGAGGGTATCCAGGATTCGGTTGACCTTTCGCTTCCCCGATGTGTCCCTGTTCCGGTCCAGGTGACCCTTGAGCCCCTCGAGTTGATCGATGACGTTGGCATTGAATTCATGCTGCTTTTCATTCCCTTGTAAATAAAAAGAAAAAAAATTAGTAAAACACGTGAGCCTGCTTAATGGCTGCCTGAACGTTTAAATTTTACGAGATTATGATTGCTGGTTCTAGACATAGTTCTCTTAGGACATAGTCATAGTTCTCCGCTTTTTTTTTTTTTTTTTTTTTTACTTCTACGATACGCGAATTCTACTAATCCTGATCGTCCTGATATTTGACGTCTATTTTCAAGTATGTAGTATTACAATATTTGGCTTAAATACTTTCTATTACCTTTAAATTTGAAGCTATGCGGGACTTCTTTTGGCTGTGTTGCAAGTTCTTCTCGCATGGCATCCAGTTCCAAACGCATGTACGCTTGGACTTCACTGGCAAAAGCCTTTGGGTCAAACTCTGGGGTTGATGATTGTCCATTGCGGTCGGCGGTGGGGGAGCGCTGTTCGGATTCATTATCTGACTCCAGAGGCATGACGCGATGACCGGTATCAGTATTGATAGTAAGCAACTTGGGAGCATGTGTGAGCGCTAAGTAATTTAAACCGCACGCGAGCTGCAAAAACGCGTGAAGTGAAAACCACTACTGTCAACCTCTCATCCTACACATCTCATTTGCATATCCTAGTCACGTGTTCTGTAACAGCTGACGTATCTACGTACATATATACACAACTCGTATGCGCCGTCTTTAAGCGTCATATATATTTCAGCCTCCCTCCCAGATATGCAAATGATTGCTTGGTATTATAATTGTGCTTGGGTTTGGACAACGTTGGGATAGTCAACTATGAAACTATTGTTGACAATGTTGATCACTTTGCACTACAGTGAGTACTTTTGTTGTAGTCACAATAGATAACAAAAAACATAAAAATAGAAAAAATAAAAATGTCATGTCAATTATACATCATGGACACGTTTCTTAAGATTTCATAGTGGACACTGTTAGTAAGTCGTTGAAGAATTTATAAACGGAATGTGACGACTAATATGCCCCGTTCATAACTTCGTTGGTTATTGTTTATTATAAATGCATCAAAGTAAATAAATCAAAATAAAAACAATCTTACGTTACCGCAGACAAATATATTAATATTATATGCATATAAAGATTGGAATTTCGTTTGAACATCAGCATTTAAAATATAAAATTAGAAAAAAAACTCAAACCCAGAAAAGTTTTATTTTAAAAAGTTTCTTTTATGGTTGGGGCACCAAAGTAATCCAAAAGTACGTAGCTAAGTTATGTTTCAGCCAATATAGCCAATGGCTTCGAAAACCGACCCTCAGACAGACAGCGACATCCAACAAACTATTTGGAACTGCAACGCAGACGCGGCACATACGCGGGTTGGCTTCAGCGTTGGAGCAAGCGACCAGCCAGCCACTCTAGACGTCGTAAAATGCCATTACACCACAATACCCAACAAATAGTGCCGCATAAAATCGTACTGCCACCGAACAAACCGAACGGACCTTTTATATCCACGCCGCAGACGCAACATTTAGCGCGTTATAGCAACCGGCTAGATTTGGAAAGATCGTCACAAGTTATGGGATGTTTTCGGTTGATTCCCAATACGGTGATAACGAACGCGTATTATTATCAGCGGCAATATAATATAGAAGCGGAGCAGTGTTTAGCTTTATGCCAAAATAGCGCCACTATGCTAGGAGTTCGTTGTTCTTCGATTGTTTTTATTAAAGCATTGAAATGCTGTGATTTTTATGCTTTTCAAGCCTATGAACATTTTTCCGCGCTTCGAAGTTATCCAGGAGCTTATTATTACGAGCTAATGTAAGTTGATTCTTGGCCCACATATACCTAATCGTCAAAATAGTTGAGTAATTCAGCATTAATATGCCTGAATATTTTTCTGATTTAATTTATTATGGTACATATCATATTTAAATTATTTGGTATCACATTCTTATTAGGTATATTTTAATCATTTGGTATGGAATATTAAATACCTAACTCAAGATAACAAAAACTAATTTAATAAATAAAAAATAAATTATTCATTTAGCTTATAATATAATAATCTAAATTCAGATTCATTGTTTAGATACGGCTGTGGGAGCCCTGTTTCCACTCCATCCCCCAATTTCACCATGCGACCCTATGTCATGCCAAACTTGGGAACCACCACTCCCAAGCCCACTACTCCTAACCCTTCAGGTTGACAAAGACTATGTATTGATTCTGTCGTAGCATTGTCTCTGAGTGTATGTTTCGATGGGCCCTTTCATAAAGTATTATCAACTAACAGGATTAGATCAACTAGATAACTCAACTAATGATTAACGTAATTTCTCAAAATTTTGCTAGCAAATGGACATGACGCAATTTAGTCGCTCTACAAAATTGTACGAATCGTCCATCAAATTCAAATCCAATTGAAGTTAATCTAATCCAGTTAATACTTTTTATGAAAAGGCCCAATGTACGTGTTTTACATATGTTTGTGTATGTGTTTATTTTTACGTTTATTACGAGAAAACAGCTGTCATGCCCCCTCTTTACTTCTGCGCATTAATATAGGAATGAAACGAAGTGGCGGGAGTGGTCCCCTTCAAGTATACCTATAGAAGAAGCTACTTTGCGCTCCGCATTGGATGCAGCCCTAAGGCATACGGAAGAGCATACTCCTCCAATTCTCTTGTTCTCTTGCACATAGTTGCTTTCCGCCCAATTTGCAGGTGCTGGCGGTATGTAGGTATATTCAGAATTTCAAACTCCTACATATGTATGCGTGTCAAATAAGTTCTGTATTTCAGCGATTTGTCAAGCTGACGAAGTGGAAGTGTTGCTGAAAGTGAACGGGTATCAACTAGCCGAAGTGGTGGGTTGGACAGTAACCGCAGAAAACTTGCAACAGTGCATTGCACAGTGTGTGCTCAACATGGTGTGTGACAGGGATTAACTGGGGCTTAACAGAGGATTAACAAAGTTAAAATGATTAAATTATAAGATTAACTAATTGATTATTCAATCGTCATTTATTGATTAATTTATTGACTACTTAGTCAGTCAGTAGTTAAAAACAAAGTGAATATATTAATTAATTATGGATTAACAGAGTTTAACGGATTAACTTAGGAGATGATTAATTAATTGATTTTGTATTAAGGGGGTAATTGCGTTTTTAGGTGTTTTTTTAAACTACCATAACAGCACTTAACCTCAACAAAAACTAGAGCGGTCTTTTTTACAATTTCTTACACCTTCTAGCTTTAAGAAACCTATATTTAAAAACAGATTATCTTTTGCAATTTTACTGTTGCAATCATTTGAATACACCCCATCAGCGGTTTTTTTGACTAATTTTTGCGCCACAGTTATGAAACTCAAGATCAGCCAACAACTACTAAACTTTTTGCAGTTATGCACTGACATAATATCCCCACCCGTTTTTTTGATATAGTTGATAAGTCGTTTCTACGTTGAGAAAATGACATTTTTGTGCAAAAATCACGTAATCTGACTTTTCTCTAAAATTTTCAAAAGCCCATAACACCGACTCTACAAACTATTTTTAGAAAAGGAAAAAAACGGGTGGGGATATTTTCCTAAAGATAATGTGGTTAAAGTTTCGAAGCCGTAGTCCGTTTTTAGCTTGAGTTCTGTGGGCGCAAAAATTACACTGAAATGTCAAAAACCACGAAAACGACATTACCCCCTTAAGTCAGTGGTTGAAAGCAGAGTGAGTGTGAGTCAGTGATACTTTTTAATGATCTATGTACATATTACTTTACAGGATGAAACGTGACGTAAAACAATAAAATAAATAAATAAATAAATAAATAAATAAACGAACTGGACTAAATGTAACCGAAGCTAATAGAAATCTATATGGGACAGTAATGTCTGATTTTAGTCCAAACCCTTTTATCGACTACCACTTTACTTATACGGATTTATCATGCACGCGTAGCATTAGTTTGAAGCTCGTTAAGGCCGGTTCATACTCGTCCTTGACCTTGTCCCTATCGTATTGTCCTCAAGCGATATCAAGGAAACTGCATGGTCAAAATAGCCAGCTTTTCGCACGAATAAAGTTATGATCGTTTGCAGATTGTATGCAAAAAATGCCGAAACGCTTGTATCAATTCTTTACAGCGGCGGATCAAAATTTGTCCTTGTCTCTGTCCCTGTGTCCTTAAGGACAACTATGGACCGGGCCTATTTAGTTGGATTAAACTACGTGACATGTTTTTCAGTAAGCTTCTTCAATCCGAAGCAATATATACTTTGAATTTTATATTATAATAATTTTAAACAACAATAAACTAATGTTTTAGGGTCCCATCGGAGAAATGAGAAAGTGCGTCTCGGGTGATTTTAATGTGGATAATCGGATTTGTTTTCTGACCGACGAGCGTCCGCCTCGACCTCTTGGTTCAGGCATGGTCCGACAGAGCAACAATCAAATACTCTTTGAGAAACTGTGCATTCCAGGTAAGCTAGCTAATACATAAGGAACATAGCAAAAACATAAGTGGGTCTAACCCTTGAACCTTGAGGGTCGATTCATACTTACAGCCATGTGTCTGTTCCGCTAGCCAAAAATCCGTAAAATCACGTCGGTGATACGCGCTAATGCATGACATCAGCATGTTGCGTTATTTTTTTGTAACTGCCGGGTGAACGGATGTTTATTTTGGCAGTAATCGGTCCTGACTTTGTGAGGTTGTGCTAAGATTGCGAACTTTCGCAGGTGACTGTCCCAGTTAGCTAATGGCTTGTTTTCTAGTTGAAGTAACTGTTTATGTGAAACATTTATTCGCTAGGGTTCAGTACTGTAAGACAAGGAAACAGCTGTCGCAACAACAGTGACACATGACAATGAGAGCTTAAATATTTGTAACGACGTATGGATGTAACACAACCTCAACGAAAAGCACAAGCCAACACTGATGATACCTACTTGGATAAAGTTTCGTGTTATTCTTTTACGATCAAGTGCTGCTCAAAAACAAAACTATCAAAAAAGGTTCTCTAACTTTTAGTCTTGGTTCCTTTTCATACGTATGTATGTATATATGTATATCACACCCACAATAAAGTCCATTTTCACATTTCAGAATCGCTGTCCCCCTCCCGTTGTGATCGCGGTACTTTGGACAGTTACCCCAACAGCATGCTAATAGGGGGAGCCATAGTAGAAGAGATTTCCGCACCAACGTTTGTTGATTGCATCGGGGCCTGCTTTCAGAACCCGCTATGCAGATCCCTTGATTATTTTCATGAGGTAATATGTTCGTTTTTATTTTTATTTTTATTCTTTATTATTTTTTATTAACTTGATGCAGATTGTGAATTGGTGGTGGGAGTATGAAACACGCTAGTGTTACTGGAAACAACCATGACGAATTTTATTGATGCCTTTTTTGTGGGTTTTTCTAGTTTATGTTTAGTGTTTTGTTTTATGTTATTATTTATTGCTGTACAAAAACTATAAAATTTAGATTATTACAATAATAAAAAGTAGGTTACTTGGTAAATGGTTTTTAAAACTTAGGTGAAAGTTCAATAGTAAATCACCGCTATGTAGCTTCAAACACTAACTGTAGCTAATTCAAGACCGGTTCATACTCGTCCTTATGTGCCAATTGTTTTGTCCTCAGGCAGTTGCAAGAAAACTGCGCGACCAAATTAATGAGCCCATTGTTTGCTTGGAAATAGTCGCGCTCAAGTTTAAATTGTATACAAAAACTTAGACGAAACTGTTCTGTCAGTGGCTCACAATATGTAGTTGACTGAACTTTGTCCTTGTTTCTGTCCCTATATACTTAAGGACAAGTGTGAATCGGACATGTAGAGTTTCTATGATTTCATGCGTTTCTGTTGTAATTTACAACTAGGGCCTATGAGACTTGGGGGCTGTTTTGTAGTGGTTAGCATTCTTGTCGTTGACGCGAGCGGCCCGGGTTCAATTCCGGGCGCCTCCATTTTTTTCTTCTTTTTAAGATGGGGCCTCATCTTTTTTATATGTTTTTATATTATCATGTTTTATATTTACTATACCTTTTTTATTTTTTATTTCAGGCATCCCCAGGAGCTAGTAACTGTCTCCTACACGACCTGGACTCTCTAACCGCCCCAGAACGTTTGACTCAGGAGGACTCTCAGGGCGTGGAACATCTCGAACTGACTAATTGTCAATAATCATCTGAAGTCTGACCAAAAAATACTGTGTTGTGAATGAGAACTTGGGCCTACGAGACTTGACTGCTATGGTGGACAAAAAAAATCATGCAATGTCATTACGAAGCTAACGTGGAGGGGGAACTTAATGTTTTTTGTTTTGTTTTATTTGTCACTATTTTCTAAATGTTAAATATTCTGTTGGCCAATGTGGAACAAAGCGCACGAATCGATGTGTAGTGTGTACATGCTTAAATCACTTGCTGTGTATTCTATTTTAAATGTTCTATTCTTAATCAACTATTAAATAATAAAATTTTAATTGAATGAATTAAATTAAATTCATTATTCGTTTAGCATCCTTAAATTATTTGGCATGCCACAAGCTACAAAGTACTACGTAGTAACGGTATTATCAATATCATTAGTCTATTAGCTATAATGAACTATTGATATATGTAATCAGGTAAATAAACAAGCTCTTCTGCTGAGTGAGAAGTTGTGACATTGTGAGGGTTGAGTGTCAATATTCCAACGGAAATATTAAACGCGGCCGTAATTTGTAAATAAAATGATTGTTCAGTTCCAATTTCTGCACACATTAAATGCTGAGTAGCTCCAACGCTTTACTGGTAAACTACAAAAATTTTAAAATAACAAATTGATAAAATATTCCAAATTGCATAATTGATTATAAAAAAATGTAAGCCTCACCGAGATTCGAACGCGGGTGACTGCACCGAGAGTCCAGAGTGTTAACTACACCTTGAGGCCATGCAGACGATCTGTTAACTGTGAATAATGTATGTTTTTAATTCGCACTGAATAACAAAACTTCGTTAACAATATATGAAGGCTGTGATGCAAGGGTCGCATTACTGCAGCCACAAATCACTATTGAAACAGACATCTCAGTCTTACCGGTAATTTTAACTGGCACACTGCACAAATTGCTAGCTGTCGTGATTGGTATAGCCTTTGGGGATTATATGTTACTGTCAGTCCAGTTAGCTCAGCTGGTAGAGCAACCGACTGGAAAACGGAAGGGTAGCGGTTCGATTCCACTCCGGATGTAAATTTTGTCTTTCTTCGATATTTTCAGAACGTCATCTGTGATCCGTCCGAAATTAAAGTGCAAGATCAACCTACCTGTCCTTCCAGTGTTATTTAACACTGGAAATTTGACCTACCCGAATTAACATAGAAACCTGAGATTCTGAATATTCTGAATACCTGATTCTGAATAGTGGGGGCCGCGTAAAAAACATTTAGTCCAATCCGTCTGCTGTACTTTCTCGTTAATTGGTTATATAGAAGAAGAGTGAGACACTCTCCTTTCTGCCTGTGTTATAGCGCAGGCAGATGCGCTCGTCATTTCCAGGCTACATGTTGACATTCTATGCAACATGTGACTGGCCAATCAGCGCGTAGATTCCCTGCGTAACACACTTTAGTATATAATCGCTGATGTGTTGATAAGCATTAAGATAGAGTTAAAAGCTTAATAACTCATTATTTATTCATAGTCTGCTTGCAAAAACATTAAAAAAGGTTTGCAAATACCTCTAGGGATATTTTGGCAAACTTTCAGCGAAATTGATTGAGAAACTTTTGAGATATAAACTTTTCTGAATTTCTTCAAAGTTTCTCAATCAATTTCGCTGAAAGTTTGCCAAAATATCCCCAAAGGTATTTGCAAACCTTTTTTAATGTTTTTACAAGCAGACTATGAATAAATAATGAGTTATTAGCCTTTATCCCTATCCCGTTTTATGATTGGAGCACGTGCACAGGCGTCGGCCAATCAGAGATTAGAAGCTCGCTTCTGATTGGCCAGTCACATGTTGCATAGAATGTCAACATGTAGCCTGAAAACGACCAGCGCATCTGCCTGTGCTATAACACAGGCAGGCTGGAGAGTGTCTCACTCTTCTTCTATATAGAGTGAGAAGCTATTATGTACTCTTGGTTATATTATATTTGTAATAGGAAAATTTGATCTTAATTTTACTACATACCTACATGTATTTATATATTACTATGTAATGTTGAGACTATTATTAAAAAACGCGTTTATTAATACAAAACCCATTGCTGAATATTATTCAAGAAGTTTTTAGAACTTTACCTTTTTTGTAAATACTTATTTACAGGAAATCGAAACTTGCTGTATAGCAGAAATCACTGAAAAATAGTCTTAAAAGGTTTTTTTATTCAATTGTAAGCCAATTTTGAAAATAAGCCCCTGAAGTCGATATGTCATAAATGGAATGAGTTTCTGGAATGTTTACTGGCTGATTAGACGTTACAACTGCGAAAATAAATTAAACCTCAAGCCATGTTTCCAATAGATGCTTTGCTTAAGACCCGGTTCATACTCGTCCTTGTCCTTATCGTTTTGTCCTTGGGCCTTATCCAAAATTGGATTTAACGGATTAGATTTAAAACAATTTTGCAAAAAACACAGCAGAAAATAAAAACAGCCAGTTGCAATTTTGGCCTACACGTTTCACGAGATTATTTAGAAGTGTTCCAAGTTTCATCCAATTACGTGCACTTGACGCTGCGCTATTGACGAAATAAAGTTAAATCTAATCCGATAAATCCAATTTTGGATAAGACCCCTTGAGTGATGATGATTAAAAACTATCCTGGCCGAATAAACCAACCTTTCACAAATTGGCCTGAACGCTTGTGACAAATCTTTACAGTAGCGGACCAAATTCTCCTTGTCCATGTCCCTGTGTCCTTAACCCTTTCCTTCATGAATTTTTCTAAATTGCACTAAGTCCAAGCTCTGGCCGAGATTTGATCCGCTGCCACAGACTGGGCATGCTTCCCAGAAACAATTTTGTGGCAGTACTGTCACGCCAGACCACTCGGCCACCAGCTCGCTTCACTCGGATACCTAAGGTATCTTCATGAAGGACATGATTTTTTGAAACATCAGGCCGACAGGTTTCACTGGTAGGAGTTAGGGCCAATTGTTGCTCTGAAGCAACATTATGAATGAAAGGGTTAAGGACAAGTATGAGCCGTGCTTAGCATGAAAACGGTTCTTTCGATTGAAATCAAAAAATGAATTTTTTATGTATATTTCATACGATCACGTGTTCGCCTTACTGTATTTAAATTAAACAATTTCTGTGAAACCCTACCACTGTGCCCCAGGGCTTCATAAAAAAATTCGACTTCGTAAAAAAATCGCACTCATTTTATCCCAAATATTTACTCGTATGTAATATTTCAACCAAAAGGCGCTCAAATTTATGAATCAGACTGGAAAAATACTAGTTTAAGCCAAATTTCATGCTTAGACGTTGGTTCAGGTACTTTCATTCTCAACTAACAAAGTCAATTATCGGCTTCTAAGTTGGCGCAAGCATTCATAATTTAGACCAGCCATAGTTAAACTCTATAGACTTATATATTGTCAAGATGGACACCTACTTCATACAAAATTCATACTACTTTCTCTGTCTAGAAGTTGTCTAAAAGTCTAAACTTTTCAAACATTAAATCTAGAAAGTCAATTTCAAGCTTGTGCAGTATTTTTGCAATAAATTAGTCATTACCTCAATCTCAGATTTTAAGCTTGCATAACATTTTTGAATAAGTTTATCGTATTCTATAAGACTACTATTGTGTTGGAATTCAGGGCGTTACGTTTTGTATTTTTAATAATTGAGGAATTAAACAACAGCAGTCTTAATCAAAGCCGAATTTGTGGCCTTAGCTTACTTACGACAACCAATAAGCACAATAAATTGGAAAGCTCTATAGAATTTCATTAGGTGACTCCGAAGTCAGTTCTGACCTCAGAGTCACATAATGAAATTCAATATATAAAATGATATTGTCCACTTCATTAGACCTGTGACGTCAATGCAATGACTGCAGTCACTGACGCTATGGTTCAATCAGTGATGCTGACTGCAGCATCGTAGGTAGGTATATATAGATCGGTACTGTATATACATTTGTTGTAAATTTACCACCTGATCAGACTGGTTGAATGGCTGTAAGAACTAAGAATGAATCGACACTTATACTTTTTTTTAAAGATTTTAGTTCCTAAATTTTTAATTAGGGATCATTTTTAAGAAAAATTTTTAAGCTCAATGAAGCCAAAAAACCATATCTGCCGCTTTAAACCTGCCATTACTAACCTTAAACCTAACATACTGCTGTTTAACTATTTCCCAGCTGGGATAGACCTAAATTAGATGGAACCATTATTAAATTCAACCAAAAGAAACCGAAAGCATAATGTCAAAAGGCTAATGACAGAAATTTTATTTCAAACTAGATCATTGAAAAAACCGTCAGCCGCCATATAGACCAAAGTTTCGTTATTAAATTTCTTAACAACTGTTCCGAACTTCTGCTTTTTGTGTAAATTGATTATGTTTGTATTTTTTATTATTATTTTATTATTTTATATGTATTAAATTAAATTAAATTTAGTTTATTCCTTCAGCTTACAGTCGGCAAAACTTACGCTGTTTAAAATGCATTATAATGTGATTTCATATTGTGTTTCTGGTTTAATCACCTTATGTACTGATGAAAGATGAATAACCCACAGGTTTTTTTATTTAATATTTTGCTTTGTTTATAATTTTTATTCTATAGTTACACACATAGCCGACTACAGCAAGCATCTTTTATGTATTGTACATATACCACAAAAGCCAAAAAAATAAAGATAATTTTAGCTCAATTGTAATTGTGGAAAAATATGGGTTTATCTCATTGTTGTTTAAAAGATGAATCAGTGACGGTGAATATAAATATTCTATTTTTACCTACAACATTGACTTGTGCAAGGCAATCGATATAATCGGAGGATCAGAGTTAGTCTCTGTCCCTATGTCTAAAAACAAATGTTACCCGAGAATTGCAGTTTTGGCTAAATTGCAATAAAAACTGCTTCATCTATGTAAAGTATGACAAAAAATAGATAGGTACGCACTTTTTTATTTTAGTGACCCCACTTCTTCGACTACTTGCTGTACTCTTTATAGTCGAAATTTATACTTTCCATAACGAAAACAGATGTTTTTTACTCAAGTGGTGCAACTATTTTTTGTCAGTCTTTAGTTTGTTAGCTTACTGGCTGCCAAAGCTCGTCATCTACTAAAGAGTACAAATTGACACAACGTGTGTCAGGTTTTCGTGATAAAACTATCACGTTTACGTCAAGTTTTGATTTTTTAGCAAAAAATAGAGCTATGTTTAATTCTCACTCTATTTAGTTATTTTCTCTTTGAATGTGATTAAATATACCATTTACTTACCAACAGTATCCCTATGCTAAAAAATAATCGCGAGAATACGGTATGTACTAGAAATGAAATCAAACCATTATACGCAACAAACCACTGTATAGTCGCTAAAAATTAGTTTCAAAATATGGGAAACAATAGGAGGGTACTTTTGGCTACTCAAAATATAAAGGGGGCCATTTTTCAGTTTTTCCTGTTGTTTTTTTGTGTAATATTTCTTCATCCAAGTAAACATTCGTGGATATAAGTCATGTTCACATAACTACTGATAGGTAAAGGCATACAGAATTCAAACAAAAGCTTTTGTTTCGCTAAGAACTACAGACAACTGTGCCATTATTATTAGCTAAGAATTATCTCACGCTTACTGTACTGAGATAAAAAACAATTATTTTAATTCTTGTTACCAAGAGTACACGTATACACAGTGTACTTAGTCAGCAATTAGGGATAGACTCTTAATGCTAATTTAAACTTGGACTATCTTGTAAAAGCTAAAAATCTCAACCTGCTATCAATGTTACATTGCATTTATGCAGAGGGTTTTAGATTAAAATTTAATCTAAATCTAAAAATTTAGATTGAAAGCGTATGTAGGTGAGGAATTTCCACAGGTCAAACTGATTAGCTAGTAATTATGGAATTAAGGCTCAGAGTTTCGAACATTACCATTTGCTAGCATTAGTTCATACATTACTGTTCTAACTTTAAAAAATATACTTTTTTGAGAATTTCATAAAATTTGAAAATATAAGTAGTTTAAAGGAATTCACGACCTATCACTGTCACTGAAATACTTAATGTTTTTTATAAACAAACCGCCACATTTTGGCACCCACGTCAACTCTTATAAAAAGCTCGTTTTGATGCCAATATTGAAGTAATTCAATATAACTTAATAAAATTAAAATACTTACTTACTTAAAATAATACTTACTTAAAATATAAAATTAAATTTGCTAATTTTAGTTATTTAGTCTATTCATACCTACAACCGTATGTCTATTTATCTGTAAGAATTGCGAAATAATGGCTAAAGCATTTCTTATACACTATTACCAAGAGTACACAATAGCACTGACTAATAATACATAATAATACATAATTATTAATACATAATCCTATCATGTACTCTTGCTATTACTGAAGGACTTTTAAGGAGTTTCGTTTAAACTGACAAATGCTGTAACTACAAATGTACGCTGAATCAATAAGCCAAAATAAGCCCGCACTAAAGTTTTAGTTTTCTGTAGAATCCATACATTGTATTCACAGCACAATAGTCTATACAGTACATATGCCTCACATATTATGTACTCTTGATGCTCTACAATACACATATGCATAAAAAGCATGTAACCCAATAATGATAACACTTCAGATTTGCGAGTTCTCAGGGCGCCTAATTAGGGTAGGCTGGAGAATCTGCAGCTTGAAATAATTTTTCTTCTCTCTACTTTAATTCATCCCCATACATGTCTATACTAGCTTGGCTACAGTATACGATGTTCCGTTGTTTACAGGCTGGTTCCAAACTACAAGATCTCCACTTGTGAAAGTCTTGTATTATATGGGCGGATGATGAGCTGTCGTAAATCCCTTTAAGTACTCTAAGGGGCCTATCTTACTTCACAGAGCTACATACCTATACATTGTTGAAGTTGTGTTTTCTATGGTGAAAAACACGAAGCCAGGTTAATTCTAACAGCGTCGATTCATACTTACAGCCGTATGTCCGTTTTTCTGGCATACCTATGTACAAAAAAATCACGTTACTAACTACTAATTATTCGTAAGTCCGATTTCAATCTGACAGTATTGTAAAAGCCTGTTTAAGCAAGAAATTTAGCACCATTTTTCGTACTAAAATTTACTAGTTTAGACCGGTAAAAAAATGGGCCTTGACTTGCTTTTCCGGTAATTTTGACTGTCGTAACAACAAATTATGAACCTCATAACATAAAGGTCAGAATGTTGCCTTTGAGCCCGGTTCATACTCGTCCTTGTCCTTGTCTCTATCATTTTGTCCTTGAGCAATTCCAGGAAAACTATCTGACCAAATGACCCAGCTTTTTGTGGGAAGAAAGTATTGTTGAAAGCTAGCTTGCATGCAAACAATTAGACGGGACGAGTTTGTCAATGCTTCGTAATAGCTGCCAGAATTTTGTCCTTGTCCCTGTCCCTATGTTCTTAAGGACAAGTATGAACCGGGCTTGACACTGCGTTTACCAGGACTAAGCTCAGACTGCTTTTATACATTCCACCGTTTGCGGTTAGGCCATTCAAATAACGTGCTCAGCTTCAGGCTCATTCCAAACTAACGAGTATACTTTTGTTGAAAAAAAAAGAAGATGCCCCAATTTCGAAAGAATGAAAGAAATGGCGGCGCCGGGAATCGAACCCGGGCCGCTTGCGTCGACGACAAGAATGCTAACCACTACACCACAGCCCACTAAATCAGCACTAAATTTCTCAATTCACAACACTTTAGTCAATTGGCCCCATTCCAAAACTAAAGGAGTAACGGACTTGAGGTGGAATCCATAAAGCCAATCTGACGCCAAAACGTGTCTAAATGATTTTTTAACAAATTAGAGTAATCGTAACAAAAAATCTAATGTATATAGGTTAGAAACTTGCTTTGCGTTGTCACCGATGCTATGTTGAGTTTTTTAGTCCGTAACTCTTTTTATCGGTTATGTCCTAGTCCTTATCCGCTTCTAAACTTATTTTAACTCGGTTAGTCCGTTTAGTCCGAAATGCCATCTCTAAACTTCAGCCTAAAGTTAGTCCAGAGCCCGGTTAAGCAACAGGCGCTGGGCTAAATTCAGCATTTTTTGTCAGTGTCGACCCTCGTGTCATGATTTATGCTAAAACTGCTCGTATATCTCTGATTGGTATGTAAATTGAGGACTGAACGGTTAACAGAATTATATTTGGGAGGCTCCTGTCAGCTTTTTTTGTCAGCATTGCTAAAAGCCTCTGTGAAGAAACGTGAGACCTCCCCATCTCTTCCACTTACCAACTCCTATTTCACTCACACTCACTACCAAAAAAACATTGGCTAATGTCCCTACGTTATTCATTTGCCCATATTTCTCTTGCGCGTACTTGTCCTTACATTTAAGTGTTGAAAGAAAGAGGAGGCCCCAATTTAGAAAGAATGAAAGAAATGGAGGCACCGGGAATCGAACTCGGGCCGCATGCTTCGCAGTCAAGCATGCTAGCACTACACCACAATAAACCACGGTTGTAATTAGGTGCAACCAGTCAAAAAAACTAATACTCTTGTGGTCTTGCTTTACTCTTCATGTTAATGGTACTATCATGCACTTTTGCTAGTGTGAACTTCATATCTACAAAATCAATGCTTAAATATTACCACTTCTCTTTGCATTTTAGCCAAATAAAAGTAACTTTGTTCATGACTCCGATTTAAAAGTTTATTTGTCATAGCGACTCATAAATTTTCAAAGCTACACTAAATGACCCCTAGGGTACCTCGAACTTTTAGTTTTGGTTGATGCCGTCGTTTTAAGTTTTGACAGGAATGTTGAAAAAAGTGGAGTGAGACAGCAATTTTTTCAAACTAATTTAAATCTAGGCTTATTTTTTATAAAATGTATTTTTTTCATTAAAGAAAAATAGTGAATAATTTGATATGATTTGGGGTCTATTCATAATGATACAACCAAAACCTTCCATTCTGAAAAGTGAAGATGATAAATATAGAGAGAAATATAAAAATATGGTAGGAAAAAAGTTTAATTTACAGCCGTTTGTTTATTCAAAAACATTTAACTTAAAACAAGACTTAAAATTGAATAAAAAAATATCACACAGATAACAAAAAAACAACCCAAACCACCCCTCTAGTCTTTCAAAAATCATGGTGACAGGGGCAATTTGCCTTACCCTTATGCAACTTCCAATACTACCAAACGCTATGTACACAGATATTACGATTTTTAAAGTTTTTTTAAATTTGAACACACGGTTAATTTTTTTCAATTGTATATATTTCGTATTGTTTTTATGTCTCAAATTTTGAGGTTAACGATTGCTGCAACTTGAGTGAAAATTAAACGCCCACGGTGCTTAAGGTTACATAAAGTTGTACATAGCAAAAACTTGTGGAAAGTATTGTCTGTAAAAGTTTAGCTTGTATTCAATTAGAGGGTTTACAGAGTAATTAACAAAAGTAGAGTAAAGCATACTTGTAATTTGAAACTTCAATTTGCTAATTTACAAAACTCTTTTAGGCAGCTTCGGTGTTTTTTCCTGTGTTGTTTCAAATTACTGTATGTCTACCGGACTTTTTACAAGGAAAAGTACAGTACTTAGTTTTCTTGCATAACGAAACCCTTTCATTAATGCTTCAGTTTTGTAATGTTTAATAGTTTAATACTTGACAGAGTCAAAAATTTTCAGTGCGTTATTAAAATTAAGAGTTATTAAAAATTTGCTTCTTTAGGTAAATAGCACCCATTTCGTTTTCTAATTAAATGAACGAGGTAGTAGGTACATATTTTAGTTAGAAGATCAAAAACTAATGGGTGTAATAAATTAGCTAAAACTAGTCAATAGTCCATTTTTAGTCAAGCATACAACTGTAATGTACATAACTAACATTGGCTCAACTCTAAACTTTCAACGAGCTTACTTTTTAGGACGATCCATACCAAGTTATGCGGGAAAACTTACGAAAAAAATCCACCAAATGCTTATATTAATTGGCATGAGCATTTAACAATTTTGCCGGCTGAACAGCTATAGAACTATAAAGCATGAGTGTATGTAGCATTAGGATGAATAAATACAATATACTGGGATACTTGTCCTGACTGTTAAATCCCGCAATCAGCTGTCGGTTTGTAGTCGGACTTGGCTTGAAATAGCGTTATTTTAATAATTGATTTTAATATTGAAAACCGTTATTAATAAAAAGACTTTATGGTTGCTTAAGTTAAACTGCACTTTTAACCAACTTTAATCTCAGTTATACGATAAAGTTTCTAACCAGTTTGATAGAACCCAAGATTTTACCTGTGAGTATAATTCAGCCCTAACTCGCGCACATTGTATCCTGCACAAGCCTATAAACTTGAATGAGTTTTATAGACCTCTGTACAAAACTTGAGGTGGACACTTTTCAGTCTGACCAAAAGCTTGTGCAATTTAATTCGAATGCTGCGCTCTTGGTTCACCTAATGCTGTTTAATTCAAATCAATCTGTCCAATTTCCTTGGTATTAAACTTACGCAAATGACTTATACTACGTTGATTGCGTGTAAGTGTGTCACATTTCCTCGAATAAAGCCTCAGGGTTTATGTTTTCTGTAAAGTTTCAAATGGGCGTTCTATTCAAGGCAGGGGCTTTATTCACAAAAACACGTCAGCACTACGCTGATTGCGTGCAACTGCATTTTTTAGGATAAGCTGCGTCGTTTGCGTACAACTGGTTACGTGCTGAGTTTATATCGTTCCGTGAGTTTTAGTGTGCTGCGTTCTTTTGGCGCAAGTCATTTCGGGGTGCGTACATTCGGCGCAACTGGTTTACCATTTCGCTATTTGCGTACATTTCTTTAGCTGCAACAAATAGCGCTGCGCTCTCTAGCTGCGTACGTTCACTTAGCGCAACTGCGTGAGGCTGCGTACATTTGGCGCAACTGAGTTACCACGATGCGTTCCTTTGGCGCAATTGATTTGCTACTGCGTACATTTGGCTCAACTGTTTTGCTGCTGCGTACATTTGGCGCAACTGGATTACCACGGTGCGTTCCTTTGGCGCCACTGTTTTGTTGCTGCGTACATTTGGCGCAACTGAGTTACCACGGTGCGTTTCTTTGACGCAATTGATTTGCTGCTGCGTACATGTAGCGGAACTGTTGATCCTGCGTTCAATTGGCGCGACTGGTCAGCTGCTGCGTACATTTGGCGCAATTAATTTACCACCGTGTTATTTGCGTACACTTGGTCAGCTGCTGCGTTCCTTTGGCGCAACTGATTTGCTGCTGCGTGAATTTGGCGCACAAACAAGCAGCATCCCGCAGTGCGACAACCAGAGGCGCATCATAAATCTGTGTAGGCCAGAGAGCCGTTGAGTAACTTCATGATAATTTAATGTGCTGGTAAAAGCCTTGAAAATTGGCAGAAACGCATTAGAGTCTCTTGGCACTCCTAATTGCGCAGTCGGCCGCCGTTCCCAAAAACTTCTCTCTAAACATTTTTTACCTGAATCCAAAATTGGCCCAATTCCTTGTTTGAAGTAGGACTTGCAAAATTTGCCAGCCCTCTTGTTTGTCTACATTTTCTGTTTTTGCGCCTTTTCGTGATTTTTATGGTTGTTTTTCAAATCTGTTGGCTCTAGTGTAAGGCTCTAAGGCAAGCCATTGTTATTGTTGCAGATTTTTAATCTGAAAACATCTAATAAGTCAGACTGAATATAGGTATCCTGTTAATAGTGGGTTAGGGTCGATTCATACTTACAGCCGTATGTGCGTTCAGCTAACTCAAAATAAAATAGTCACGCTTCAAGCTAATGTTAGCAGCGTCAATATTGCGTAACTTTGCCGGCTAAACAAGCATACGACTGTAAGTAAAAATTGGCTCTTAAAATGCTACATATTACAACGACGAACTGCTGATTCTGAGGATGCTACTTCACCCAATGAGCAATTATCATTCTTACTATTCATCAATATTGACAACTGATCTAACTTAATCTAATCTAATAATGTCAATTCTATTCTAATAATCCTTTAATTCCAATGTTAAGCTAGGCTAACGTCCAAATCCCAAAGCAATATTCTGCTATATTTCTCCACATTTTTGTTTTTTCTATCAAAAAAAGCCACTTTGAACTAAAAACGGCCAATACTAAGCCCCTTTTGGTGACAATTAACTTTTCTGTGAGCCCAATTTTGTTGTTTTTTAGCAGAAAGCTAAAAAACACCATAAATATTTTGATGAGGCTCACATTTCAATAAATTTTTCACACTTTTCTTTTTTATCTGCTCATATTTTGACAAATATAATTGGTTTCAATATATTTTATGTCAGGTAAGGGGTAAACAAACAGCGGTGACCCGTGAGAAAACAGATTAAAATTTACAAATAAAAATAATAAAAACAAATAAAATTCAATTATCAAAACTTAGCAAAACCATTGCTCGGAAATCACGCAATATTCCTTACATTTTGTTCCAATTTATGCAGTTTAATTCTCAGTTATTACCTGATTATCACATTTTTGGGAAATCCATATTTGGTACGGAGTGTTAATTCCTCACTAAACTATTTAGTTTTCAGTTAGTCCAAATGTTACAATTTTAATCCCGTAATTTTACACAAATTTTCCATTTTAAATCCCGATCAATCCACATTAGTCCTCAGTTTTTTTACTCCCTAGTAATCTCTTTTAGTTATATTTTACTTCCAATTAATTAATTATAATTATTAATTACTAATTTTGAGTTATTAGTCAATAGTTTTCAACTATTAATAATCAATAGTTAATAATTTTTACTTTATCTATTAATAATCTAGACTTAATTCCACATTTTAAACCCAATTATTTTAGTAAAGTATTCTGCTTTTAATCCCAAATAATCCACATTAATCCTCAAAAATTTCATCCGGATTAATTCACATTAGTCCTCATTTTTCATCAATCATCACAATTTCACTTCAAACTTATGCAATTAATTTTGCTTAAACTTTAGTTTCACAATTTGTAATCCCTATTAATCTACTCAAGCCTCTTCTGTTCTTTTTTTATCTTTTATCCCAAATAATCCACATCAGTACTCAATTTTTAATCCCGACTAATCCACATTAGTCCTTATTTTTACTCCAAATTAATGCAATTTAGTCCTCAGTTTTGACCAATTGTCACAATTTTAGGCTGCTGTTTTATCCTCAGCTAGCCTTTCCCCATTTTTCCAAAGTGCACTTTTCATTATGCAAAATCGTTGGTTTGGAACTATGTAATCTTAAATTGCGTGCTAAAAACTGGTGTTTCCTCTGCGTAGAATAATCCCAGCTACCGCCCTACACCGAAGTTTAATCCATTATTTGGAATCAATTGCTACTAATCCACCGTTAATCCATATCTGAATTATTAGTTATTAATTATTAATACTTAATTCTTGCTGAATGTTGGTGTTGCCTTTTTTGATTCGCCTTTTCAAACTCTCGTCTGCCAAAGCTGAACCCGGCTGGACTTTTTTGCCCCATGATTTTCATAATGGACTGAGCCAAGTATTTGTGCCTGGTCAGTTTAAAATTTAAAATAGTGTTTATTTTTAGGGTATATCAAAGTAAGTTATTATAAAAGAAAACGAAGGTGCCTAAGTCCTAAGTCGTTAGCCTAAGCCCTAAGTCCAAGCTTAAGGCTCGATTCAGAGTTGCAGCCGTGTGTCCGTATAGCCGGCAAACTTATGAAATAATCACGACACTAACAGTGTATAGGATTAAATTCTGGTGTGAATTTTTTTGTATTCTATAACTTTACCCAACGAACGGCTGTAAGTATGAATGGAGCCTAGGCCTATGCCTGAAACCTAATCTAATGGCAAATAAGACAAACCTGAAAATGTGCAACGGTCACTACAGCCATACAACAATTGCAAAAAAGATCATCCACTTTAAAAATTGCGATTTTTGTGTGTCGAGACATAAAGAGCGTCGACGTCGAGATTATCCAAGTCTTTCTGAACCTTTTTCTCATTTGCAATAGTGTGTAGTGTGACACTTAGTCTCGTAGATATATATTTATAATCATGTATATTCTAAAATTGTAGGAGTTATCTTAGCAAGAGTACACACTGGGAACTATATCACACTCTTCTCATTGGCCAGCTTGACAGTGCGGTAGATGCACTTGTAAAATCAGATGGGCCCGCAAGAGTACTTAGCGATTAACGACAGCTCAGCATTGGTCCAGTAGCTCAAATGATAGCTCGCTGGTCATCCGTTTCAGGACCCATTTGAGTACATCGTTAGACCCGTTGGTGTACCTACAAGTAGCCATTAGGGAACGTTACAGTTAGATTCTTAATCTTAATCATATTCCGCCGCTAATGTGCAATGCATCTACCGCGCACCAAACGCTGCCAAGCTGGCTAATGAAAGCAGTGTCATACTCTTCCCATTATGTACTCTTGGTATGAACACAGAGTCCTGCCAAGCTGGCCAGCAGAAACAGTGTCATACTCTTCACATTATGTACTCTTGGTATCAGCACAGAGTCCTGCCAAGCTGGCCAATGAAAACAGTGTCATACTCTTCCCATTATGTACTCTTGGTGTCACCAACAGTTCCCGCCATTAATGTCACCTTACATATTTCAGGCGACATCATCATCGGCGGCCTTGTGCCCGTGCACCTGAAAGGCAACGGCTCGATCTGTGGCCCAATGATGGAGGGACGGGGGATGCATCGAGTGATGGCCCAGTTGTTTGCCATCGACCTGATCAATCGCGACCCCGGATGGCTGCCCGGCATTCGCCTCGGCACTCGAATCCTAGACACCTGCGCCCAACAAAACTATGCGCTCAACATGTCGCTGCATTTGGTGGGTGTGGGGTACCGTTATTTTAATAATGGGATTTCATTTTTAATAAACTTAATATAAATTTAATTCCCAAATCGTTTTTTAATATTGATATCACTTATTAATAGGAGAAGGGTTGGGAAAACACCCCTATTGCTTTTAATTGAAAGTTTCAGAGGTAAACATGTGTAAAGAGTGATTAAGAGACACTCATACGCCCGAATTGATTGTTCATATGGGCAAGATCCTGATAATTTGTGTAAAAGTGGCTAAAATTTATTTATTTTTTTAATTTTTCTGTAGAATTTAGGGTAGTTATGGTTTATAAGTTAGACGGTTCTTTAAAAATATCTGTATTTTCTTGTGACCAACTGAAAATGTGTTTAATACGTAGACGTCGCTGATCGTAGAATCAACAAATTTGATTGGAACCGTTTATGCTAATGTCTTTTTCTATAACAGTAAAACTAAGTATCAAATGTGCTATTCTCTTTATGCTAAACCACTTAAACTATAAGTGACAATCTACGCGTTACTTTCGGCTTTTTTCAGGTAGACGATATTTTGATGGAAACTCAGGCCGAGCATTATGTCTGTCCCAACAACAACCATTTCCCGCCAAAAGTTAAAGTGTGGCCTCGCCCCCTCGCAGGTGTTGTTGGGGCGTCCTACAGTACTGTCACTACTATGGTATGTGCCCGGCAAACGAAACCTGTCGAGCTAATGTTTCTCCAGGTTGATATTAACATTTAGTCTAGGGACATGCAACATAGACTGGCCTGTTCCTTGCAGTCAGTTATCAGTTAAGTTATTGCGCAAAAAGTAAATCAGTTAAGGTGGTAGTAACGATTTCGACGATATAACTTTGAAGCACGTTTTTGTCGCAATTTTGAAACTCACAGCAAAACCGCAATAATTTTTGTAAACTAGACTAAAATTGTGATGTTGGTTTTTTTTTATTTGTCAAAATTCTTAGTTTGAGGCTAGCTACTAAATTGGCTTACTAAACAGTAAGCCAACGTGGTAGCTAGTCTTATCTTGTACATTTTGAACTGAATAAAATATTATTTGTGTATATTTTGATCTAGATTCATAAAATTATGGTTACTTTTAGACTAGTTTACTATTCGCTTCGAAAAAAAGATTTCTCTAATTTCTAATGTAAGAAATCGTCGAAATCGTTACTACCACCTTAAGCTTAGTAATCCGATAAATGTAAGTGATACTAATTACAATTCATTTTTACTCTATGTGGTTACTTTTACTCTACTTCAAAGGATTAACGACAGCTCAGCATTGGGCCAGTAGCTCATTTGAGAAAACGCTGGTCTGCAGATTCAAAGATTTGTAATTAGATACCTTCTTGAGTCATGCTGATGCCGTCTAAAGTCTGACAAAAAATGCTGCACCACTTGAAAAAAAATGTGGTTTCGTTACGAAAAGAATACATTCTGACTATCGAGAGACTATCATCACTTTTGACTATCATCAGCATGTAGTCGCAAGCGTCATGCCACTAAAATAACGAAGTGGCGCATCCATTTTCTGTCAGACTTTAGTGGCGCATCCATTTAGTAAGTATCCCCCTCCCTTTCTTGACAACAGTACTGTTTTAGGTTGCCAACCTGCTGCGTCTGTATAGAGTGGTGCTGGTCTCTCCTGCCTCCACCAATCCAGATCTCAGTGACAAAAGCAAATATGACTTTTTCGCGCGAACCGTGCCCTCAGACGCGTTTCAAGCCAAAGTGCTCGCGGACGTGGCTCGATTTTTCAACTGGACTTACGTGTCCCTGGTTTATTCAGAAGGGGAATACGGTCGTATGGGGGCGGATCGATTCATTGAAGCCACCAGTACGGTGTTTTTGGTTTAGGATCGATTCATACGTACAGCCGGGTGTCTATTTATTAGTCAAAATTTAAACGCCTTTTGTAGCATCAATTCATACTTTCAGCCGTATGTTCGTTCAGAGGTCAAATTGCAAGTTTTATATGTAGTTTGACTCCATCAAGCAATTTCTGTATCACTATAAGTTGTTATTACCTACACGTTAGGTTTATAAAAATAAATGTAGCTAACTTTAATACATCCGCCACTTACCTATTACGACTGTTTATACTCATTATTCCGCCTGAAGGCAGAATTATTAGAATCACAACGTTGCATGAAAAGTGTGCAAAGCGTTCGTGTGCGTACTATATTGCTATATGTTTTACACAGTCCTGGTTTACAGAAGTGACCGTGTTTCAACCGTGGGGGGCAGAAACGCCACGAACCAAGTATTTTCGGCTAAATTACATTACAATCATGCTAATTTGCATTTTGCAACGGCTAGCAAACAGTAAAACGTTTACATTATACAAAACTAATTAATTCATTTTCAGCCCCGCACCTGACTTTGCATCTTGTAATTTTGTCACACGTATCCTCCCTGGCTGCAAAGTTTGTTTTGTCTAGTAGCTGTCTGATTGGCTGTTGGCGTTTCGCGACAGCCAATCAGCGTCTCTTATGTAATCAATAACAATGACACCAGAAACATTTGTAATGGCTATCAGAACATAAAATTCAGTAACGTTTTCCTTTGTACATAATTTATAGAACATGCTAACACTAAACAATTTTGTTTTAATTTGAAGCACAAACTTAAAAACTTTAATCAGGTCGACTGTGGCTTTTAGCGCTATTTGTATTGACTGATAACTGTTGCGGTGGCGCAGCAGTCAGTGTATTCGCCTGGTAAACTGCAACGAATAGGTTCGATACCGAGTCCGGAAATTCCCTTGGTGTCGAGATTTTTTTGTTTTGGGTACTTTTTGCAACGAATTACCATTGTAAACGTATCGGGACGGAATCTTACTCCTTTTAGGAGTCTACTTGTTTTTTTAAAAATTTCATCCAGAAACTATATTTATAAAAATATATTAAAACCTGCAACAAAATTTCATTTCTTTCATTTCAGCCAGCCGTAACATTTGCATAGCGTTTGAGGGCAAAACCTCTGAGAGCGCCAATTGGACGGATTTGGTGCTGAAACTGAAAGAAAAGGCCAAGACAGACAAGCCTGGGGAAGTGGGGGCGAGGGTGGTCATTTTGTTCACACGAAATGACGACACAAGAACTCTGTTGGCTGAGGTGGGTTAAGCGGATTAAACGGAATAGATTAAAATGTGGTGGGTTAGAATAACTGATGTTAATCAGCACGTTAAATTATTTGCAAATCCCGTGCGTGTTTAATAACTGATAACTGATAATTGATTATGAATTTACAATTACAATTACATTACAATTTCCTCTGACAACGAATAATCTATCAGCGTTAAGCTCGATTCATACTTGTCGTTGTCCTTGTGCCTATTGTTTTGTCCCCAAGCGATTTCAAAAAAAACTACATAGCCTTTAGCCACATAAATAAGCCAATTTTTTACATGACTATCCTTTGATGTCACTTCTAAACCGTATACAAATTATTAGCTCAAACGACTTTGTCAATTTTTCATAGCAGCTGACCGAAATTTGTCCTTGTCCTTGTCCCTGTGTCCTTAAGGACAAGTATGAATGGGCTTTACCCTGATGACTGTTTGCTTCAGGCCCGTAAGTACTCAGTAAGCGGTCTACAGTGGTTGGCAGCGGAAGGCTGGGAAACCACCAACGAGCAGATGCTGACTGGAATCGAGGAGGTGGCCAACGGGGCCCTGGTCATCGCCCCTTCCTCAAACCATCTCCCTGCCTTTGAACAATACCTCAGAGGTAGGGGGATTAACTGTTGAAGAGAAAGAGGATGACCCAATTTAGAAAGAAAGAAATGAAGGCGCCGGGAATCAAAGACGGGCCGCTTGCGTCGACGACAAGAATGGCTAACCACTACACCATAGCCACCAAGTCTCATAGGCTCTATTTCGCATTTACAATATAGCCTAAGTTAGTCAAGGCAATTAGAGATAGAGTCAGTAGGGATAGTTGAATGCTTGATGGTTGTGGTGCATTGTTGAATACCTCAGAAAAAGGGGCATTTAGGGGATTAAGCGGATTAGATTGAAAAGAATCAAGATATGAAGTGATATGAAAGATTAAATGATAAAGAATACAGGTAAAATAATAGAACTGAAGGCAAAATAGCGAAAAAACTTGCTTTTGTGTTGCTCATCCTGGATTGTACAAGTGTTTTTTTGCCTTTACCTTCTTACCTTCGTGTTTACTTTTGCCTTATGCTAATTAGATTATATCTGCAGAAGTTGACCGAAAAGTTACTGACAAACGCACACGCTCACGGACAAGTAGGAACCAGGCTTTACCCCACCTTTCATCTTTTATTTCTAGACTTTGACCCTCGCACCGCCGTAATGAAGAGTGCCTGGTTTGTGGAGTGGTGGGAGACCAAGTTCAGCTGCAGCATGCGTCCGTCTACTCTCTACACAGTCTACGGTCGACCCTGCACCAGTGCCGACACCCTGGCCGCCGTGCCATCGCTGCAGATCGACGACAAAGTCGAATTTGTGGTCGATGCTGTGTATGTGGTTTTATTTATTCATGATGTTTTTTGTTTTTTCGTTTGTTTGTTTATATATTCAAATGTTTATCAGGTTATTTGTTTGTGTTTTCTGTTAATTTTGGCATGTATTTTTATTTATTTATTGTTTATATTTTGTACTTGTTTTATTGTTGTTTATATGGTATTTATTTATAAATTTTTGTTTTTTATTTTTTTGTTTATGCATTCGAATGTTTATCTGGTTATTTGTTTCTGTTTTCTGTTAATTTTCGCATGTATTTTTATTTACTTTTATTTGTTGGTTGTTTTTAAATGTTCTTTTTCTTTTGTTTTTTAATTCCCCTTTTGTTTGTCGTTCTTTTTATGTATTCTGTTGGTTTATTTGTTAATTTGTTTATTTTATTATTTTGTGCATTTATTTATTTGAGTTTGTACTTGTTTTTTTTATTTTCTGTTAATTTAATTATGCTTTTACATACATGTTTGTTTCATGTTTCTTTTCTAACTTTTTTAGATTAATTTGTTCCAGCTGACCCTTTGTCAGTCATTGCTCGTTATTTTGCTTTCACTAGTTTGATAACAAATGTCTAGTTAACAAAAAACTATAAACTACAACTAAAGAAACTACGAATTCGAAAAACTCAAAAACTTTCAAATACATAGTCTGTAATCGGTAAAACACTTTTTTCCTGATTGTTTCAATTCACGACACTACAATCAGGGGCCTGTTGGTCAACTTTACAAATCTTACAATTGTAACAATTGTTAAGTGCAAAATCAGATGATTAAAGTCTGACCAAGAATACATTAATAGCGTCTCACTTATATAGAAGAAGAGCGAGACACTCTCCAGCCTGCCTGTGTTCTAGCACAGGCAGATGTGTTAATCGTTTTCAGGCTACATGTTGACATTCTGTGCAACATGTGGCTGGCCAATCAGCGCGTAGATTCTCTGCATAACACACTTTACTATATAATCGCTGATGTGCTGATAAGCATTAAGATAGGGATAAAAGCTTAATAGCTCATTATTTATTAAAAACATTAAAAAAGAGTTTGCAAATACCTTTAGGGATATTTTGGCAAACTTTCCGCGAAATTATTTGAGAAACTTTTGAGATATTCGCTTTTCTGAATTTTTTAAAACTTTCTCTATCAATTTCGCTGAAAGTTTGCCAAAAAACCCCAAAGGTATTTGCGAACCTTTTTAATGTTTTTGCAAGCAGACTATAAATGAATAATGAGTTATTAACCTTTTATTCATATCCCGTTTTATGATTGGAGCACGTGCACGCACAGGCGTCTTGAAAATTAGAGAATAGGAGCTCGCTTCTGATTGGCCAGCCACATGTTGCACAGAATGCCAACATGTAGTCTGAAAACGACCAGTGCATAGAACACAGGCAGGCTGGAGAGTGTCTCATTCCTCTATATAGAGTGAGACGCTATTATGTAAAAATTATGTAACTATTATGGTCTGACCAAAAATGGAATTGATTGAAAACATATGATTGTACAATGGAAAGAACGAATTTCAGGCACTAAGAGCACAAAGATTAGTCGCAAAGATCACCACCTATTTTATCGCAGGGTCCAGCAATTTTTGGTCAGACTTTAGAAACGAATTCATCATATAAATTCATTACGAATCTCCTGATAACTTTCGTTTTCAGATTTGCCATAGCTCACGCCCTGCACACGTACTGGGCCGAGAAATGCGGGGGAAATCCGGGCGTTTGCGACGAGATGTTGAGTGAGGGCCATTCCTCCTTGATCGATGGACACGATTTTTACTATAACTATTTGCTCAAAGTTTCTTTCACTGGTAAATTCATTATTTGTTTCTATTTTTTAAATACTCATATGATGTTATTGGACGTTCACTGAGTTTCCACGGCTTCGGTAGTTTAGTTTTTTTTTTTAGTTTTATTGTGTTTCACCCATTGTTTTTTCGTTTTTTTTTCATTTTTCATTCAAGTGTTAGTTTTGGATTTTTTCGTTTTCCTTATTTCTGCTGTTTTAGTTTCTTTGTCCTTCTTATTCGTTTTCTTTGTATTAACATTTTTACTTTCATTCAATCTTCCTTTCCAAGTTTGGTTTTTGTGTTCTGTTTTAATTTTCACTTTTGTAATTTTGTTTTATAATCCAGCAATGCCCCCTTCCCATTTTTTCACTTTTCTACAAATTCATTTCACTTTTTATCCCATTTCCAATACCATATTGCTTTGGTTTTTATTCTCATTCAGTATCATTGATTAGATTTTATTTCTTTTTTTACTTCAGGTATAGCAGGCACCAACTTTCATTTCACCAAGGAGGGTGACGGTCCTGCCAATTATGTTATCAAAAACTATCAAGCCCTGGGGAACAACTATTCGGTGGTCGGCATGTGGACTAACGAGAAACTCAGCATGCAGACGGAGTTTATTGTTTGGGCTAACAGCTCACCACCCGTCTCAAAGTGCGCCCCCGAATGCGATAAAGGTTCGCTGAAACTTTTATCAGTCTGGTTGGAGTAAAAAATCGCGCCTAGAACGATTGACATTGATTCATTCTATTCATTAACAGGATTCAACAAGCAGAAGTTGTATGCAAAAGGTGTTCTCACTAAGCTGTATGCACGAAGCCCTTGGAGCCAGAGTAAATAGGTAAACTATTTCAAAAATCTGCTGCGCAGCAAAACTTCCAGTAAACGGTGTAGTTTATAACATAGCAGAGCAGTGACCTGGGTCCAAAAACGTAACACCAATCTCACGGTGTACAGTGTACACTATGCTGGGACAAGAAGTGTACATAAGCTTGAACTCCAGTCACAGATTACAGATTCCTTTGTTCAAAATAGGTTTAGGACCGCAGAAAATGACAACACAGCATGTGTGAAACTGAAACATGCAACAAAAGAACTGCGGACAGTATGGCATATTTATACTAATTTGCATATTATCAATGTGTGTGCATTTATAACACACAAAGAATGAACACATTGCACAGAGATATTCAGAAGAGCCTGGGTATCAAGAGCACGTATTGTGCACTTTGATACCCAGACTCTTCCTAAATGAGCTGCTGCGCTGTGGCGCAGCAGCAAAAATACAGCTAAATGTGATGATGGGCTTAGGCTTAGTTTAAGACCTTCAATAACTAATCAAGTGTAAAACCACTGTAGTTACGTGCTTCTGTAACAAAATTTGATTATGCGTACATATTTACACGAGATAGAGACACGTATCAAATCTCATAGCTTTCAGTTTCTCTAGATTGTATATAAATTGTCGCGTAGTGGTCGCGCTTAATATTGCCTTTCAGGCTTCACAATGTAACCACTTCTCACTCAGCAGAAAAGCTTGTCACTGTTTCAGGTGAACGCAAAGCCATGCTGGGCGACAGTTCTTGTTGCTGGTTGTGCACGCCGTGCAGTCGTAATGCCTTTCTGAAGGACGAGTACACTTGCGAGATGTGTCCCCTGGGCAAGTGGCCCGATCCCATGGACAGAACCTGCTACCAAATCAGTGAAAGACATCTGCAGGTCAGCCCAATAAATGGCGCCAAATGCCAAGAGATATTTGAAGGTGCCAGTAGAAGTTGCATTGGAAGTTGACTAGATATCTGACAATAAATAGTTGCACCACTTGAGAAAACGAAACTTGTGATTTCGTTACGGAACGAATAAATTTTGACCATCAAAAGTGCTGCAAGTAGTCGCATAAGTCATTGCACTAATGTAAGACAGTGACGCAACCTTTTTGTCACACATTAGAAGTAAATATGCAGAATAGGAAAACAGGAAACGCATAGACTTCTGTGGTTGTGTTGGCTAATAAAAAATAATAAATAAGATATATATAAATAAATAAAAATTATAATAAAAAATAATTTATATATAATCCATTATAATGTTATGCAAAATATTGCTATTGTAGTTTTCTATTGCTCTTGATAGGCCATTTCTGGCAACTTCATGAGCCACCAAAATTCTACTCTGATTCACTTCTACTCCACTTGAAGTTCTATTCAGGAAGTTGAATGACTTGCGTGGGAGTGGTGTGACAAGTGTACCCTTCGCCTAGCGTGTGATTTGATTTACTAGGAAAGTTTGAAGTGGGGATTTTTATTGTAATTTGAGAAATTCTGACAGACAGCTATTACGTATGTAAAAGAGATGCAAATGTATGTGCTCAAATATATGTATAAGTAAAAAAGTATAAGTAGGATTTGAACCACAAATTTCATAACCAAATAGAGCTATTAAGTTTGTTTTATTCATTTGAGCTAATAAGGCACGTATACATATTTACCTGCTTTATCATTTTTCATGTACAGTGCACACTTTATTTGGTTAATCTAAAGTCTGACCAAAAATGCTGGACCCTGAGACAAAAAGAAGCACGCTGTTTCATTAGGTACGAAATAAAAACTAAATCAAGAATACAAGTCACAAAAATTACGCCACTTATTTTGTCTCAGGCTTAAGCACTTTCTGGTCAGACTAGTAAGAAGTACATACTGAGAAGAGTAGGTATGACCAGTTTGGGAGCATGTTGGATGCTTTGCACATTATCGGCCAAAATCGGACCTTCTTACAAAAAAATTTATATATCGATGTTGTAAATGAGAAATAGGGCCTATGAGACTTGGTGCAGTGGTTAGCACTCTTGAGCAAGCGGTCTGGGTTCAATTCCCGGCGCCTCCAAATGTTTCCTTTTTCTAAATTTAGGCGCACTCAATTGACTGTTTTCAGGTGATGCAGTGGGGTTCGATCTACTCGGTGATTCCGTGCGTGATGTCAGCCCTGGGAATCATGTTGACGTCCATTGTGGTTCGAGTTCTGATAGTCTACTCAGAAACACCAGTGGTCAAGGCCTCGGGCAGGGAACTGTCCTATGCTTTGCTCAGTGGTCAGTTTGCAATAAACAATAAAAATAAACATTTTCGAACACAGTTAAATAGTCTTAATCCGCTTAATCCTCCTACTCCGCATACAATCAAATACATAATCAATAAATCCAGTTTAATCCACTAAATCCTTTTAATCCGTGGTAACTTTAATTCCTTTTTAATCCTCCTAATCCGCACACCGTCAAATACATAATCTATAAACCCAGTTTAATCCACCAAGTCCTTTTTATCTAAAGTAGCGTTAAGCCGCTTTTAATCCTTCAAGTCTGCTTCCCTTTTCAATCCCCTTAATCCACTTTCTATTACAGGCATCTTTATCTGCTACCTGATGACTTTCGCCATCCTAGTGCCGCCCACCTTCGTGGTGTGCACGGTGCGTCGTCTGGGGATCGGTCTGGGATTTGCGGTGCTCTACTCAGCGCTGCTGGTCAAAACCAACCGCATCTATCGCATCTTCAACAGCGCCCGTCACAGTGCTCAACGACCCAAATTTATCAGTCCGCAGTCGCAGCTCATTATCACCAGCATTCTTGTGCTGTTTCAGGTGCGGTTTTGGCGGGAAAATGTTGTGAATGAGAAATAAGGCTTAATTGCAATACAATTTTCTTGTCGACTTGCAGCAAAAGTGAAACTTTAATTTATAAACAGAAGTTTTTATATTATAACTTCAGTCTCTCTCCTCATTTTTCACAAATGGTGCTCGCCGTATAGTCACTAAAAATATGTTTGATCTACAGTAATGCTCGGTTTCGATTTCCACAAAACCGGTTCACAAAGCATAGCGGAAAAAATTTATCGCTTTCGTTTGGCAAAAGTTTCGAAACTACAGAAGTCACCTGAACAATTTTGTTTACAATTTTGTCAAAAACAGTTTGTATTCTTCAAATTAACCCAACGAGTGTGGTTTATTATAAATTTTGTTACATTGCCCCATAAAATAGACAATACTTTGTGTTTCTGTCTTCCTAATAGATGATTAGGCACACCATTTTATATACCCAACAATTCCTTGACCAAATAATCCGAGTGGAATCTCCTGCTTACAACGTCATGCCATTCAAAATCAAGTTACATATCAAGTTATCGAAGCACACTTTTGGGTCGATTCAAACTTACAGCCGTATGTTCGTTCAGCCGACAAAATTACTAAACCAATAAACATCAAGGGTTGATTTCACCACAGTGGTTATAAAACCATGATTATGTGTACATTTTAATACGATTAGCACATAATTTCATTACGAAATATTGCCTGATTCGTTACGAATTTCGTAGATTTTCTTAAACCGTGGTGTTAGCTCAGCTGAAATTTTAGCAGAGCAGAAACTTGCTGTGCCGCAGATTTATCAACCAACATGTTCTATTTCAGCTGATAGGCTCTGTTCTTTGGCTGATCGTGTCGCCGCCGGGTGTGGTGATGGACTACCCCGAGCCCCAGCCCCAGGCCGTGCCCCAGTGCCGTACGGACAACCAATGGTTCCTGTTCTCCCTCCTCTACGATATGCTGCTCATCATCACCTGTACCGTGTACGCCGTCAAAACCCGCATGGTGCCCGAGAACTTCAACGAGGCCAAATTCATCGGATTCACCATGTACACCACTTGTGTCATTTGGCTTGCCTTTGTGCCCATCTATTTTGGCACTGGAAATGATTTCAGGGTGAGACCTTAACACTGGTTTGCAGTGTCAAGAAAGAGAAGGGGGATTCTTACTGAAAGAAAGACAGCATCAACATCAGAATGACCCAGGGGGATTCGAACCACCCATCTTTGGATCTGCAGACCAGCGCTCTACTGTTGAGATACTGCGCCTATGATGAGTTGTCGTAAATCATTTTAAGTATCATAGAGGCATATCTTACTTCACAGCACCAAGGCAGAATAGCTCGAGAATAAGTATAGATAATTGCAGTTTGAAAGGTAACGCACATTCAATGCTACTGGTTGGATTTGCTAAATAGAAGCCGAAAGGCAAATTATTTTCAACTTAGATCGATTACAATCGGGACACAATTGCATTATAGTCTCAGTAGTTTGCCTTACAATCAGTTGTCTATGTTGTCTATGAAGCAATTGAATCTCGGTCTCGGACTGGTTGTGGAGTTTACAATCACAAAAACGCAAAAATTTCCACTTTTTTGTGAAAATTTATTTTTTCTTACAAAACTATGTTCGTGTTGTTGTTCTTTTTTGCTGGCTTTGCAACCATCAGGTGCACGTTTCGACTTTCAAGACGTCTTTTTTCTCAGCATCAAAAAGGGGTCTAGTCCAGGATTCAAAAACCCAGTGGCCCCCCCCCAGACCCCCACCTGCGTCTGTTGTCATTACCATTACAATATGTCATATTATTCTAGGTCCAAAACACGACGTTGTGCGTATCAATTTCCCTCAGTGCTACAGTAGCCCTAATTTGCCTGTATTCGCCCAAACTTTGGATCATATTCTTGGAGCCAGAAAAGAATGTGCGCAAACCGGCTGGTCCGGGGGTGCCGGGATTTACCAACAACAGTTCCCAGGCCTCTGTCTATAGCCCCCTGCTCGGAAACCAGCTGACCATGAAAAAGAGTGCTCCTTATTCCTTGCAGAATACTCAAGGTATTCCATTTTGCGATTTAAAAATTGCTGACAGTTAAGTAATTGCTTAACTATTTAGAATTCGAATAAGTTTGAACTGAGATCTGACCAAAAATTGCTGAACCTTGAGACAAAACAGGTGCCTGGATTTTTGTGACATCTTGCTGTACTCTTGATGCTTGCAATTCGTTCGTAATGAAATCGCTTGATTTGTTTTTGTATAGGGTGCAAACTTAAGGCATCCTTTTATTAACTTGTTATTTGTTCAATTCAGTAGTTGAAGTCAGTTTCATGTGAGTTTAGACGAATTAAAAAAAAGTGCGCTAAGAGTCCGATTAAACCATTGGTTTAGACATAAAATTTTCAAGCATATGTATCTGTTCAAAAAGTTTTCCGGCCACCGTTCGTCACTTTTCGCGGAGCTTCGTCCCCTTTACTAGACTATGTGAAATTAACTCCTCTAATCTTGTAAACGAACAGCACACAACAAACCGCCTCCTACATAGTACATAACGTGAAGTAAAATGTCATTACATACTCTAATGCTATGTTTTGAACGCTTTTCCTTTTTTGCTATATTTTTAAGAAAGTTTTTGCTCTATTTTTCAGAAAGCACGCCTCGTGAGATCAACACAATCGGTCGCAGCAGCGCGGACGTCTCAGACATTCTGACGCCATCGGCAACGCCGCCTCGCAAAGTGTCTGACAACTGTTCTATACAAGTCTCAAAGTCCCACGATCTCATTCATGAAGCAAAAATATGCGAACGACACATTCATAAAGTCATTGACTGAGGACTAATTCCTAGAATGGATTAAAGGGAAATGTTGGATTAGTCAATAGCTTATATTTGTCTATGAAAGTTTGTCTTACCAAAACAGTTAGTGTCGAAAAAAATGGAGGCTCTGGGAATCGAACCCGAGCCGCTCGTGTCGACGTCGGAAATGCTAACCACTTCACCAGTCAAAGAAATTAAGCTATTGAGCTAACTCATTTTAATCAAATCCGAACTCATTTAAGGAGTTGCCCAAAACTTAGCCCCCGTTGACTGATTGTCCTTGTTGTAAACTGTAACTCTCATTTGTATTGATGGTGAAACATTACGGTACCGAGGCTGTAAATTGTTTTTACAAAATAGTAATTGGCTGATAAGTAAAGCTTGCCCAGGTTTTTGAAAAAATGTTTTTTTTTCACGTTTTTGTCAAATGCAATTTTTCGAAGCTCTACGTACAAGTTTTCCGCTTCAATATTCCACTTTTGAAGCTTTACGTTTAAAATTTACGTTTAAAACGCTAAATTTTCTGAACAATTATTTTGGAAAAAATTCTAACATATATCTCCAAACAACTCCGTTTAAATAAACTTGAGGGCTCGAGTTCTCATATGTTATACTGCGGCCCCCGGTCTTATGTCATCCGCGTGAGCTGGCGGGCTATCTCAATGTCCGTGACCGGTGCCTATCTGTGCCGGAGAGCACGCAGTGATAACAACTTGACGCTAGGGCGTCGAAACCACAAGTCTAGAATTTGC